>OX940985.1:37835817-37867582 GCA_954871275.1 Leptopterna dolabrata
AATCTGACCACTCTAAGGGGGTGGGGGGGGGGGGGGGTAAGAGTTTAAAGATTATCCTAGTTTTGGGTAATTTTTGCGCACTTTAAATGCTCTAATTTAAGAACGGATTTAGATATCTAAAATCCGATTTCACCATCGTGTTCAGCGTGCAAAAACCTTTAAAATGAGGGGTCACTTGTTAGAAAATAACATTTTGGGGATTTTTGGGTAATTTTTGCGCACTTTAAATGCTCTAATTTGAGAACGGATCAAGATATCTAAAATCCGATTCCACCATCGTGTTCAGCGTGCAAAAACATTTAAAATGAGGGGTCATTGTTGGAAAATAACATTTTGGGGATTTTTGGGTAATTTTTGCGCACTTTAAATGCGCCAAAACCCTCCTTAGAGTAGGCCAATTTCGCCCATATTCGAACTTAGCCTTTCGATTGCCAAGATAGATTTTTTGTGCAAATTTGAGCTGTTTATCTCAATTCTATCGAGAGTTATCGTCTGGAGTGACACATATATAAATAAATATATATATATATATACATATAAAAAAGTGTTAAATTTCAGGAATCGTTTTAGAATGGTCTGAAACGGATTTCTATGAAGAAAATTTCCAAAAATTTATATTATTTAAATTTCGAAGGCATTGCAATAGCTTCATTTTCTTTGAAAATTCGCTAACATTTTCTTTGAAAATTCGCTAAAAGTGTTAAATTTCAGGAATCGTTTTAGAATGGTCTGAAACGGATTTCTATGAAGAAAATTTCCAAAAATTTATATTATTTAAATTTCGAAGCCATTGCAATAGCTTCATTTTCTTTGAAAATTCGCTAATAGGGGTTTTGGTGTTTTAGTAACATGAGTTTGTGAGGTATCGTTTTCCATGTTTTTTAGGACGAGGAGACCGAACATAAGTCGATTTCGACCAAACAGCGAAAAATTCTAACGATTTTTCATCCTTAAATTTAAGTTTAATTTTGGTCTAAAATTGCTGTTCTTCCGCACAGAATTCGCGTCACCATTTGGGAAAAGATTTGGGTCCCAGTTGTGCTCCGAAGCTCGTCAGCCCGATCCGAATACACCCAGGGTGAGGGAAAAAAAATCAGTCATGCAGCATGACTTAATGAGCGAATTTTCAAAGAAATATTCGAATTAATGGCTATGGTTTTGAATAAAGGAAAACTTCGGTCTAAAATTTGGTTTTCTATGTATATTCTCTTCGTATTTATTTTAATTTGTACGTTTTGTCCATCCTGATTCTACCGTTTGTTTATTACGTAATTGTACTAAGTGCTTATTTATTTGATCGCTGTGGGTAAATTCAAGGAGTTGTACTAATCGTTTGCCTCCCCCTTTTTTGCTTCGAACTCTCGTCTTCAATTAATACTTCTCACATTTTTCAATCTGACCACTCTAAGGGGGTGGGGGTAAGAGTTTAAAGATTATCCTAGTTTTGGGTAATTTTTGCGCACTTTAAATGCTCTAATTTAAGAACGGATTTAGATATCTAAAATCCGATTTCACTATCGTGTTCAGCGTGCAAAAACCTTTAAAATGAGGGGTCACTTGTTAGAAAATAACATTTTGGGGATTTTTGGGTAATTTTTGCGCACTTTAAATGCTCTAATTTGAGAACGGATCAAGATATCTAAAATCCGATTCCACCATCGTGTTCAGCGTGCAAAAACCTTTAAAATGAGGGGTCACTTGTTGGAAAATAACATTTTGGGGATTTTTGGGTAATTTTTGCGCACTTTAAATGCTCTAATTTGAGAACGGATTTAGATATCTAAAATCCGATTTCACCATCGTGTTCAGCGTGCAAAAACCTTTAAAATGAGGGGTCACTTGTTAGAAAATAACATTTTGGGGATTTTTGGGTAATTTTTGCGCACTTTAAATGCTCTAATTTGAGAACGGATCAAGATATCTAAAATCCGATTCCACCATCGTGTTCAGCGTGCAAAAACATTTAAAATGAGGGGTCATTGTTGGAAAATAACATTTTGGGGATTTTTGGGTAATTTTTGCGCACTTTAAATGCGCCAAAACCCTCCTTAGAGTAGGCCAATTTCGCCCATATTCGAACTTAGCCTTTCGATTGCCAAGATAGATTTTTTGTGCAAATTTGAGCTGTTTATCTCAATTCTATCGAGAGTTATCGTCTGGAGTGACACATATATAAATAAATATATATATATATACATATAAAAAAAAATCAGTCATGCAGCATGACTTAATGAGCGAATTTTCAAAGAAATATTCGAATTAATGGCTATGGTTTTGAATAAAGGAAAACTTCGGTCTAAAATTTGGTTTTCTATGTATATTCTCTTCGTATTTATTTTAATTTGTACGTTTTGTCCATCCTGATTCTACCGTTTGTTTATTACGTAATTGTACTAAGTGCTTATTTATTTGATCGCTGTGGGTAAATTCAAGGAGTTGTACTAATCGTTTGCCTCCCCCTTTTTTGCTTCGAACTCTCGTCTTCAATTAATACTTCTCACATTTTTCAATCTGACCACTCTAAGGGGGTGGGGGTAAGAGTTTAAAGATTATCCTAGTTTTGGGTAATTTTTGCGCACTTTAAATGCTCTAATTTAAGAACGGATTTAGATATCTAAAATCCGATTTCACTATCGTGTTCAGCGTGCAAAAACCTTTAAAATGAGGGGTCACTTGTTAGAAAATAACATTTTGGGGATTTTTGGGTAATTTTTGCGCACTTTAAATGCTCTAATTTGAGAACGGATCAAGATATCTAAAATCCGATTCCACCATCGTGTTCAGCGTGCAAAAACCTTTAAAATGAGGGGTCACTTGTTGGAAAATAACATTTTGGGGATTTTTGGGTAATTTTTGCGCACTTTAAATGCTCTAATTTGAGAACGGATCAAGATATCTAAAATCCGATTCCACCATCGTGTTCAGCGTGCAAAAACCTTTAAAATGAGGGGTCACTTGTTAGAAAATAACATTTTGGGGATTTTTAGGTAATTTTTGCGCACTTTAAATGCTCTAATTTGAGAACGGATCAAGATATCTAAAATCCGATTCCACCATCGTGTTCAGCGTGCAAACACCTTTAAAATGAGGGGTCACTTGTTGGAAAATAACATTTTGGGGATTTTTGGGTAATTTTTGCGCACTTTAAATGCGCCAAAACCCTCCTTAGAGTAGGCCAATTTCGCCCATCTTCGAACTTAGCCTTTCGATTGCCAAGATAGATTTTTTGTGCAAATTTGAGCTGTTTATCTCAATTCTATCGAGAGTTATCGTCTGGAGTGACACATATATAAATAAATATATATATATATACATATAAAAAAGTGTTAAATTTCAGGAATCGTTTTAGAATGGTCTGAAACGGATTTCTATGAAGAAAATTTCCAAAAATTTATATTATTTAAATTTCGAAGCCATTGCAATAGCTTCATTTTCTTTGAAAATTCGCTAAAAGTGTTAAATTTCAGGAATCGTTTTAGAATGGTCTGAAACGGATTTCTATGAAGAAAATTTCCAAAAATTTATATTATTTAAATTTCGAAGCCATTGCAATAGCTTCATTTTCTTTGAAAATTCGCTAAAAATGGGTGAAAAAATAGGAGTTTTCAGGTTTTTTATTTTAGGTTTTAGTGAACATGAGCTGGCGATGTATCGTTTTCCATGAAGTGAAGTACTGAAGCTGTAACGAAGGTTCAGCTCCAAAAAGTCATTTTTTATGAGTCAAAACCCTGGGAAATCGTCTGAAATCACCATAAACTGGTATAATAACAGTAGAACAACATCAACTCCATCTTTAGGTTAGTCAAGATAATTAAATGGCTCTATCAATGGTCAAAGATAAGTTTAAAAAAAAACCTAATTCCTGTTTTTGAGGGCCAAAATTGGTGTAAACCACTAAAAGTAGTTATTTCAATCATTGCTATGAAAGAAACAATAAATGAACACCCAACAATTCTGAAGGTATATCTAATAGAATAATTAACCCATGTGACAAGGACTGCAGTGTTTTTGAAATATACGCAACTTGAAACGTAAAAGAAAAAGTACTGGGGGGGGGGGGGGGGGGTGTACATTTTTTTACTGATCGAATATATAGGCGTATTATTCACAGAATAATTAACTAAAAATCAAGGAGGCAAATGTAAAAATGTTTTAAACAACAACTTACCCATCTTCTGATGATGGAGGCGATTGGGTGGGTCGGTTGTTATTATTTGCGAACTGCTGATTTTGCTGTTGCTGCTGCAGCTGTTGCTGATACTGCTGTGCTTGTCGCTGGTCTTGCAGCCGCTGTTGTATCCTTTGGAACTCGCGAACCAAATCACCCTCGAACTGTTTTTCATTCACTATAAGAGCCGAATTGTTTGACGGAGGCACCGCTTTGTCAGTCAGTGAGTCCCTCCGTGACGATCTGGCAGTTGTCGATGTGGAATTCGCAGGAGATTCGCGGCCTCTGTGCTCGGGAGTTGAAGGGGTAGACGGCAAATTCGAGGATGAGGACACCCTACGGGGACTGTTAGATCGCTCTCTCGGACCCTGATTTTGGTTGACATTTTGGTTTTTAGGAGGCGGCGCAGGGGTAGGTGTGCTGGCTTCCTGTATCGAAGGAAGAGCAAACTCCGAGTAACTGCTGCTCAAAAACACGTCAGGATCATTTTCGAACAGCCTATCCACCGAAGTGTTCATCAACTTGTTATTCTTCAATCCAGTTAAATGAAAACTCGCGAAAGAAGACCTGCTCATATTCTCAGGAATTATATCTCCTGTGGACAGAGTCATGGCTTTGCCGTTCTTCGCGCTCGCCGAGTGGTTTTGGAGCTGCAACCCGTACGACAAACCTTCAAGAGCGGGGAGCAACGACCTTGTCATGATATCAGCAGCGGACCTCGGTCGTCTGAATGGCATCTCCGAATAAGGGAAGTTCTTTGGTTTAATGGGAGTAACTAGCATATGTTCAGTCCAGGATGTCTCTAGCGACGGTCTTTCCAGCCTTTCGACGTCAACATTAAGCGTTTTTTGTTCGAATGGAACCGAGAATGTTTCGGCTGGTATGCTCTGCAACCAAGACAGCAAACTCAAATCGGAATCACTAAAAGCCGAATTGCCATCGAGTAATTTTGAAAAATTCATTTCGTGACAACTAGTATCCGTAGAACCGACTGCTTTGGCTTGACAGTAGTTTACGCATGATTCGTACAAAAGCCCTTTGATGATGAGCTGGATGAGTCTGTCGTTTTTAGCCGCTTGCGAGTAGGGGCCGTGTATGATTTCTCCAGAATTGGTGCGGCGTTCAGCAACGAGGAATTTCTCGACAAGAGGGTAAATATCACGGAAACATAGAACCCGTGCGTTGCTCGGGTTCCAATTTTTATATTGCAGGTGATCGCTCAGTCTGGGAAGCGTCAGAAGGAGGCAGAGATTCGAATAGTCTTCTTTGGAAGGAGACACCTTTTCGAGTTCTTGAAGAACTTTGACGACTTCTTCAACAGCAGTGTCGACATTGGCGCCGGCACCCATCATGGCGCCGGCTTCAGACTTGATGCATAGCAGTTCGACGTATTTGTGTTTCATGATGACGTACTGGAACTTTTTCATGTCGAAGGCAGGCAGGGCCTCGAGCGGCTGGATGAATTCCAGGACGTCGTCCCATTGACCGTCGAGGATGAGTTGCCGCAGGTAGAATATGTCGTCGGAGTAATTGCCATTGATGACGCCCGATTCACGTTCCAAGCTCAACTGGGAGATGTGAAGCTCCCTGTTGTGGAGGAACTCCAAAGTTAGCCGCACAACATCCTCCTCCCGTAGCGTCAGCCGTGCCGACGGCATCACGTAACGGATTTTCAACCTGAAACAGACGACGTCTCATTAAAACTCATGCAAAACTGGAGAGAAGAATTAATTACGAACAAGGCAGTACAGCTTCGGTTTTGTACATCTGTCTATTTGAAACCTATAAATGGGAAAAACCTTCATCCTTTATATTATGTAGATTAAGTGTTTTCGGAGATATCACCCGCACTACCACACCTATCTCGAAAAACTCATCATAATGCGAGTGACACACCAAATCCCACTTTTCTGACCAATTTGATAACCTATTGAATCTCAAGAAGTATGAACCTTTCAGTTCAATATAATATGCGAAGGGGATCAATATTGACGAGTGTACATGTGTTCTCACTTGTATTGGAGGGCGTTCGAAAACTCCTTGATAATTAAGAGGGTGAGAGCCCATTAAGGGTCAAAATCGAACGCCATCTGGCACGGAAGGAAGAACCAAGAACGCGATCTGTCGATGAATGGAAATGAAGTAATTCCAACTTGACGAGTAAAACTTCAGAACAACATTTGACAAGCCGGGTATAGAGTTACGAATAGATTGGAGAAGCATTTTAGCCAGTAATAGGCATAATCTATTATTCATTGAATACGATTACGAATATAATCGGAAAAACGCTGCAAATTATTACACAACGGTTTATTATTTACCTGTATAGATGCCCCTTCTGTGTAGATCACTGTTTTCTGTGGTCAGTACCCTCGAGCTCCCTCCAGGAAAGCCCTAAATGGAGTACTGGAGGCGGCTCGATTAAAGTTTCATAAAAACGAGCGGGATTCAATAATTAAATCATTAATTACTTGTAGTTATTCATAGAGCATAAGGTAAATAATAAACCGATGTGTATGTACGTGTATAGATGCTCCATCTGCGTAGATAGTATAATAAACCGTTGTGCAATGAGTTACTGTTGTGTAATAATTTACCGTTGTGTAATAATTTACCCAACGTTGTGCAATTATATACTTCAACGTTTGTTCAAGTTGCAAAAGTAGGTACCTATCAACAAAATCCAAAAGAGCCATCATTTTTCAAATGGAATAATATCACGGAACAACCAATTCGGCATCACACAGCCATCCGTGATTATAATCAGGTGCTCCCTAGTGATGATATCTGGGCTGAATGTATACAATTTGATTCACCCTCCTGTCGGTACAAATTTCGGGGCCGTACTGTGAACGAACGGCTGGACGTAAATGCCCCGGGTGGTTTCAAAAAACTCCCAAGTTCAAGAACTATTTAAAAACGTAAACAAATTCGAGGTAACGGCGTCCTGGAAATATCGACCCCTATTTTTCACCCCTTAGAGATGACTGACATTAACGCTGGTCTTCGCGGACAAACTAGGCGACAAATAGGACCTAAAAACCAAATTATATTCGTATTTATTACACGTATTCCTCGTCAGCTAAATCAGCCCAAAAATGGGTTTTCTTCGCCCTAGCTTGTCAAATGTAAGGGTGGCCGTGTCTGGGAATCTGTTTTAGGATGGCAAGTTGACTATACCTACGAGGTACCAAATACTAACCTGAATTACCTGAGTTGGTACGTACCTAGTACCTACGAACCGAATTTTAAAACAGTACAGCCAATGTCTTGTAATCCGAATTTTAAGTAATCGAAGGTACCTACATTTTGGATATTTGCCATAGTATATTGTGAAATCTATAATACCTATAGTCTGTATTGCTATAGGTTCTATAGGTAAGGTAAGGAAGGAACCTTCAACTTGACATTACGTACGGTACCTTATGTCACTCTCCAATAATAAGTCCTGTTGAGATAAGATGAACGCAACAGTTATGTGGAAAATAGAAAAAACGTAAGATACGTATACGGAACTAGGAACCCCGACGAGGAGAACCGGTGTTTGGTCACTTTCACGGTTTAAACGAGCTGTTGGTCTTCATTCAACGATTTGCCTTGGGGATGCGTGGGGGGGTCATCGGCAAAGGAAGAGGTCAGAGAAAATCGAAAGTGCTAACAACGCGATTTCCGGTAAGGAATTGTCAAATTCTATAGTGTAGAGGATAGGATATGATCGGGCAGAAGACCAGACATAGACACAACCAAATATAAGTTAGTATGTTATAAGCAGAGACGGGACGTTTATGACTTTTATTTTTCCGTCTCATGACCTTTTTTCTATGACTTTTATGACTTTTATTTTCCTGGTTTATGACGTATATTTCGGAAATTCGGCTATTTCGTGACGTTTTAGTTAGAACTATGACGTTTATTTCATAGTTATTTTTCACCTTTTATGATAAATTAATGGATTAATAGGGTTAACGGTTCAAAAATAATGAATCCAATACCTACTTAATAAAGAATTATATTTAGAATAACATACATAATTATGTACTATAGATAATATATCTACATAGTACAAGTTTGAGAAAAATCATAGGAAATTAAAATCATTATAAAAAACAACCATATGCTGTTCAATGTGTTCAAGGGTTAGATTCGTTCTCTTGTCACTGAGGATTGTTTTGAATTGTGAGAATGATCTCTCAACATCCGCAGAAGTTGAGGGAGCATACTTCATGCTTCGGACGTCCTGTAATGTCCAACCTTCAGGCAAGACCCCATCTTCTTCACCCTTCAGTCGAGCAGCTATCGCCTGAACTTGTTCCCACCCGGGATTTTGGTCAGTACAGCAGCGAGTTTAGCTTCGACCTTTTTCCCCACTTTTTCAGTCCACTTGGTGTTGGCGAGGGCCTGCATTGTGTCCACTGCCTCTGAAAGAAGCATATCCTGCTTCTGTAGACCTTCAATGATCCCTGGCAGTGAACCGAAGTTGTTGAGGATGTAGTGGAGGTGGGTTTCCAGTCCTGGAGAATTCGCCAAGAAGCGTAAGGTGAAAGAATACTCCGGCCAAAAGGGTCAATGTATGACGTTCATTCCGAAAAGTCGGAAGTTATGACGTTTTAGCAAAAATCGGCCATTTCATGATAAATAACTATGACTATGACGTTTATGACTTTATCCCGTCTCTGGTTATAAGCATCACACATCATAACCTGAACTATTGACTTTGCACTATTATTAGCGAATTTTTGAAGGAAACTAAGCAAACTTGGTTTACTGCGTCCTCTGGAATCCCCCAGGGAAGTCACATAGGGCCGCTTTGCTTTCTGCTTGTGATCAACAGTGTTGTTAAAAGTATACACCCAGATGTGCATTGCTTGCTGTTCGCCGAGGTTCTGAAGCTCTTCTACCATGTGATTTCTACGAGTGATTGTGTGACCCTACAGGGAGCCTTGCGTGGTTTGGAGGAGTGGTGCTCCGCGAACTTCCGCTTCTTGAATCCGTCCAAGTGCTCCGTTGTCACCTTCAACCGAACCGCTCAACCCCTATTGCACGATTATACCTTGTGCGGTTCTAATCTTCGGAGGCTGGATGAGGTGGTTGATCTTGATGTGCGATGTGACGGGAAGCTCACTTTTTCGGGGCATATTGATGGCATTGCGGGACGAGCTCTGAGAGCCTTGGGATTTCTCAAAAGGAATACCCGCGAATTCTGCAGCGTGAATGCCTTGGTGGTTCTATACAAGGCTTTGGTTCTTCCGCTCCTGGAATATGCATCCCCGGTATGGGCACCCTGCTATGCAGTGCACAAATACACGTTGGAGAGAGTGCAGAACAAATTTCTTCGATATGTGGCGTATAAGCTTAGCATTGCTTCAACCGATGTGAACTACGAACACCTACGTGGAGTTTGCCGTTTGATGCCCCTTGAGAAGCGTCGTTGCGTGGCTGACCTCTGCTGTTCAAAATCTTAAACAATCTGGTCTCCTGCCCTGTTCTCCTATCCAAGATTAACCTCCGGGTTCCACGATTGTCTGCACGTTCTTCGACGTTGTTTGGTATTCCTTTCTCGCCGACAAATTACCAACTCAATCGCCCCCTTCGTCGTATCCCACGAACTGCAAACCTCTTTTTGAACTTGAATCCCGATTTTGATTTTTTTAATGATTCCCTCTCGAGGTTGAAGGCCGTAGTTCGCGGTACCCCCGATGTGGTCCTATAGTGAAAGATTCCATGTTCCATTTTTCAAATTTTATAGTTTCATCATTGTTTTCCTTTTCCATAATTATTTTCAGTGCGTAACAATTATAATCATAACTCGTAAGAATGTATACCTATGTCTGTATCTCACTATTCACTGACCTGTAATGTAATTGGGCTTGCCCGTAATAAAGTAATAAATAAATAAATAAATAAATAAATAAAATATTAAGGGCCTTCCAAACTTGTAGCACGTGGATTTTTTTTATGTACACATTTTATATGTATACACGTATGCATACATGTAAAATATAAAAAATGTATTCATACTACATGTATAAATAATACATATGAAAAAAATCCATGTGCTACAAATTTGGAACGCCCTTGAAAAAGTAGCTTAGTTTCCTTAAAAAATTTGCTAATGAATAATGCAAAACCAACAGTTCAGGTTATGACGTGAGATGCTTATAACAGATTCTACTTATATATTATACAGGTTGTCAGGGTTAAGGTCGTATTACCGGCCAGGAGTCGATTCTACAACTAATTTCTGATGAAAAGTTTCGTATAACTTTTTTGGCCGCTAATAGTTTTTCACTTTTAAGATTTTTTGTGTTTTCGACCTCAACTCACTAAAATGGCCATAACCCTCTTGATTTAAGGACCAAAACCAAATGAGATTACACCATCGGAAAGAGCATTAAATTTCCTATCTTCCTGACGCCAAATCAATTTCTTTTAAAGAGAATTCAACTGTTGAATATTAACCTGAAATCTAACTTTTTAAAAACTTGGAAATTTTCAGTTTTTTTCAAACGCTTATGGGTCTTAATGATTCTACCCTTTTCTTCTCACTGTAACCATGAAAGTTGGCCCAAAAGCTTAGCTTCCAACTCCCGAGACTCCCTAAACAGGTAAAAACCGATTTTTTGACATATTAGGCCTATTGTAGGCGTAAAATTCGATTGTTTAGCAGTTGTCATATTAAATTTGAACAAACCGTGGTAAGCTTAAATTTTGGACGGGGAGAATTAGTAAAAGACACATGATCCTGTTTCCTCGACGTGCTCTCTTGACAAAAACGTGGAAATTTATTGGGGAGCCTCCAGAAGCAAGGCCCCTTTACATATGGCTACCCTCCGTGGGCTTGAAAGCGACGTTAGGTAGGTAGGTACTCATAAAACCTTCCTGTTACGCCTCCAGTATCCCACATAACCCCCCCCCCCCCCCTTGTTTTGTTTGCCAATCAGATGTTGACTCTGGAGTCATCTCTTTTGGTTCCTAACTTAATCAAAGGTATCCTCCTTAGAATTTGATTAGAGCAGGCCTTTCATCCGAGTTTGCTTTGTTCGTGTTCTACAACTTGGGAAAAGTAATTAAGACGGCGTCGGTTCTCATTCAATTCAATCGATACCTCGACACTCGAATCGCCGATGTATGTTGGCACTTTCGGGAAATGTTGATCGGCCACAACCGAAACAAGTTCCGCCATAACTGGACCATGCATATAAGTTATAGCGCCCGACCGACACTTACTGCTGACGCAGTCATGATAGACGATAATTATAACCCCTGCGAGCAAGCTCGAACCTTCAGTTCTCGGCTCGCTGCTGTACGATCAACCCTGTGTTCCGTGTTCCCCGTAGTTTAACCGTTACGAAGTCTTCCGTGTATTTTCCGAAATAAAGAAACACTTGTAAATTCTCAGTTCGTGCTTTTTAAAAAGTCGACTCCCAAGGAACCTACTATAACTGACGCAGTCACTGGAGGACATTTGGAGACACAATTTCGACACTCAGAAATTATATTCGCGACCTACCATCGTCTCCGCGGAAATTTCGTCGAAGCCTTCAAGTGCCCGGGAGTTCGTCAACCGAACTGTGATAAGTGAAAGTGCATCGGAATTACAATCGGATAAAGTGCATCGGCTCTCCACTTCGCCGATCACGCAGACTTCAGGGAATATCGGATTACCATACCAGGTATACTATCTCAGCAGCTTGCGAAGAACTCCTAGGATTCTATAGGTAATCTTGACCCATATAGTTCCTAGTACTGACCAAGCCCGGTCATTTCACAAAAATCTTCATTCCAGTCGTTGACTAGTGAAGTCAGACACGCCCGTCTGAAAATACTTCGATCCAATCTGCCCTGATTACCGAAGCCAGGCATCCCCCGCCTGTAAATTTAAGAAACCTCAAAATTAAATAATTAAATTCAATTATCAAACCCATGAGTGGTTAGTAGCTTCCAAGAGAAGTCCTTCTAGAATTAAAACGAACAAACAAACAAAAAATACAAAAAAAAATAAAAAAATCATCGGAAGGGACGCAGTCCGCTCGCTTCAGTCACGCTTCGTAGAATCTTATCAACACCTCTCCAGTTTCAACATCCGACGCCCTTTAAATCATCTCGAAGCAGATCCAACGAACCTCTCGATTGACGAATCTCTGAACTTAACTGCATAACATATTTATCTTTTCAGCTTTTCATAATTGTTTCCTATTTTGTCATAATATTTTCTGTCAGATTTCTGTCATATTTTGTCACATTATCAGTCGCCACATTTCACAACCTACCTATAGTATTGTACAAGGCTGTCCAAAATTCCCAAAACTACGAAATCATCGTCTCGTTCGAGGTCCGATCCTTTATATTGATTGGATTAGAACATTCCGTTGGTCCAGATTAGACAGCACCGAAATGGAAGGTTCATCGGAAACCCACCAAGGAACAAGCGCGGGAAACGAACAAAATTCCGTCGGAACCCCAATTACGAGTAGGCAAAATTTCAATCTCCCTTTAAGAAGCCAAAATTCTATGCCCTTTCCAACATTAAAGGAATCACATTTCGCATTGCTCCCAGACTTTAACACCACCGATCCCCTTATCCTTACCAGATTTATAACGGTATGCGATAAACTTTTCAACCATTTCTTTGACCCCACAAACCAAAATACCCTACAAAACGATTTGTTATTCGAGGGCATCCTATCAAGAATCAAAGGTGATCCAGCGAAACGCGTTTTCGCTGCCGACCCTCACAACTGGGCGGAGTTACGCTCCGTCTTACTGGAGTCGCACGGAGATCGCAGGGACAAGTTCACTCTTACAGCGGAATTAGCCCGTCTCAGGCAGAAACAGACTGAAAGTTGCTTTGAATTCTATTCTCGATTAGAGGCAATTTTAAACAGTACCATCGCCTCCTTGCAGAAGGAACAAAGTTCGCAAGAACTTGTTGACTTCGTGCAGGGCATAGCCCTTCGAGTGTTTGTAACGGGACTGGATGATTCAGTAGGATCTCTGATCCGAGCAAGGAACCCAGCAACCCTAGCAGAATGCATGGCGATGTTGACAAACGAGTTTCAGTTTAGAACTAAACCCAAATTAGCCCCGCCACAAAAAACCGGCCCCGCCACTCCTCAATTCCGTCCCTCTGGCCCGAATAACAATTACCGACCTTCATCAACACCCTACAACCAGCCCTTCAGGCATTACCAAAATTTTCATAGACCACCAGTTCACCACTCTTTCAACCAAAGACCCGCTACGCCAGGTCAGCAACCCCCCAAAAGACGATCGCTTCCAAATCGACCATGGTCCCACCAACTCTCACGCTCTTCCAGTCAGGATCACTCAAAGAGCAACCTTCACAATGTAGAAATGCAGTGTGAAGACTCGGAAATTCGGCAACCCGAAACCCCTGAGTATTCGCCAAATTCAGGATATTTCGTTTATGACCCTTTCCTGCAAGCCCCGGTGTACTATGACCCCAACCTAATTCAAACATTTGAAAACTTATCAGTGGAGGACCAGCCTCCAACTGAAGACGACCAGAACCACACACAGGACCATTTTTTAGGACAACCTCAGGACCCGTCAGAGGTCACCCAACAGTAATGTCAGCTCCCGCTCCAACCTTTTCGGCCCCCGCAACTGCTCCCAAATTAAATCCTATACCAATGTTAAAACCTGCCCCTAAATCAAAAGCTCCCATCGAAAAATTTGAACCAGAACACATCGAATTAAATCACATCGGCTACCAATTACCTTTCATAGTTTGCCCAAAAACTGGGATAAAATTCCTAATCGACACCGGATCAACTCGATCCTTCGTTCTCCCAAAAACAGCGCATAATTATTTCAAAAAGAAAATCCAACCGGCATCGGGTATAGTTAAGACAGCCCACGGCTCGTCCACAATAACGGAAATGACCCTGATGCCTTGTGGGGAAATTTTCAATGAAAAACATCTAAATCTCCCCTTCCGATTATTCAATTTCCATAGCCACTTCCAAGCACTATTGGGACTAGACAACTTACGGACACTAAATGCTTCCGTGGACCTGAAAAATAACTTGCTGCGTACACCAAACGTCAACTTACCCCTCTACTTTGCGAACGGATGTCTGTGCCCCGAGGAAAATACTGTGTCATTCCTAATCGATGCCAGGACTATTCAGCAGGTACAGGTAGAGGTTGGTAATGTCGAGAATGGCGAAGCTTTGATCGACTCTATCAATTTCCCTGGTTTGCAAATACCATCAGCCATAGTGAGGGTTAAGAACTCAAAAGCATTTGTACACGTCACGAACTCAGAAGAAAAACCTGTTAGGTTCCACTTGACTCACCCAATCCATGCAGAACCAATCCCTAAAGGACAGTTTAAAAATGAAGAACCCGAAAACAACCTTAACAACTATTGCGATACCTCCCCCTCCTGTAAGCAAAACCGTTGGATAGACTATTCGAAATTTAGACTAGACCACCTAAACCCCGAAGAGAACAAGGCTATTAGAAAATTGATTCATGACTATGCAGATCTTTTCCAAGAGAGTGAAGGTCCTTTGACTTTCACGAATGAGGTCAAACACCACATTCGTACAAAGGACGAAATTCCCATCTTTGTAAAACCGTACAGGTATCCCCACATTTATAAAGAAGAAGTGGCCAAACAAGTTGACAACCTACTTGCCCAGAAAATCATACGCCCTTCTAACTCTCCCTACAATGCGCCCCTTTGGATTGTACCAAAGAAAATGGACGCTTCAGGAAAAACCAAATATCGCATGGTCATTGATTTCCGAAAATTAAACGAAGCCACGATCTCAGATCGGTTTCCCCTACCTAACATATCCGAACTCCTCGACAAACTTGGCCGTTGCAATTACTTTTCGACCCTCGACCTCGCACAAGGTTTTCATCAAATTGAACTAGATGAGGACTCAATTCCCAAAACCGCTTTCTCCACTGACAACCAACATTACGAATACCTCAGAATGCCCTTTGGCTTGTGTAACGCCCCGGCTACATTCCAACGAATGATGAACGATTGTCTGAGGGGCTTGAATAATGAGATATGTCTGGTTTATCTCGACGATATCTTAATATTCTCGGCTAGTTTGCAAGAACACGTTGTTCGTCTGAGGAAAATTTTCGACCGTCTTCGACAGGCAAACCTGAAAATCCAGCCAGACAAGACGGAATTTCTGAAAAGGGAGTTAGCATATCTAGGTCACGTAGTAACCCCCGATGGAGTCAAACCAAACCCCGAGAAAATACGTGCGATCGAAAAATTCCCAATGCCTCGCACAAGAACCGAGATAAAAAGGTTCTTAGGGCTCATTGGCTACTACCGTAGGTTTATCAAGGGCTTTGCTGCTCTGACTAAACCCCTGACCTCCGCCTTGAAAAAGGATGGAAAAATAACATCCAAGTCCCCAGAATTCGAAAGAAGCTTCAAAACTTGTACCACGCTTCTTTGCAATGACCCAATATTAAAATACCCCGACTTTAACAAACAGTTCAGAGTGACTTGTGATGCAAGCGATTTTGCTACAGGCGCTGTCTTGAGCCAAGACTTTAACGGTTCTGATCTCCCAATTGCTTATACCAGCAAAACGCTCTCAGAGACAGAGAAAAAAAATGCTACTAATGAAAAGGAACTTCTTGCAGTACTAAATGCCCTGAAGGCCTTCCGCCACTATCTATACGGGCAGAAGTTCCTGTTATTCACTGACCATAAACCATTGCAATGGTTATTTGCAATGAAGGACCCCAACTCCAAACTCTATCGATGGAGGTTGAAAATCAGTGATTTTAACTTCGAAATCCACTACCACCCTGGAAAGACCAACTATGTAGCTGACGCTCTCTCTCGAATTGAGCTTAATCACCTGGAATCAGATCCACCAGCCGCAAATCCCATGTCACCGATCAATATCGAGGAGTTGCTTGAGAGCATTCCAATGGAACTCCCCGAATTGCAACTGGACGCACTCCTCGCAGCCCCTAGTTCCCCCAGAACCGCAGAAAACGAAAATCGAGCCATTTCCGAAATACTGGCAACTTTCTCGCGTTCTAGGCAAGCACTTGGAGGAAGCAATCAATCTCTAGATGTCCACGCCGACACTCAAGCTCCCTCTTTGACGGCCCCCGAACACACTACCACTAACATACCGCCCATGACAATCCCCGTAAGAGAAGGACCCGTTAACCAGGCCAAAAATCAGATAATATTCAATTTAGTGACCTCACTCCCACGGAAACCCTCAATAAAGCACCTTTTTAATTCCACCAAAACCCGAGTGACCGCAGAACTATCCCACTACCATCTGGACAAAGACATAGTCGAGTTCGTCAAGGAGTATGTCAGGCCCCAAGTTCGTTATGCGATCTACTTCCATGACGATCCAGACGATCGATTCTTCCACAGATTTGCTGCCATAATGACTCGCACATTCAAGGAGTCAGAAATCCTCATGGCCAAATTTCCTAAATTATTGGAAGACATTGAGTCTGAAGAGGACGTCCAGGAACTCATAAAGTCCTATCATGTAGGTAAAACTAATCACCGAGGAATTCCTGAGACGTATGAACATCTTAAACGAAGCTATTTCTGGCCCAACCAGAAAGCGACCATTCAGAGCTTCATAAACCAATGCGACGTCTGCCTACGAACTAAGTACGACAGGCATCCCCTGAAAATCAAATATAACTTGACTCCCACGGCATCCCGTCCTTTCGAGACCCTGCACATTGACAAAATCACCATAGACCGAACAAAATTCTTGACCGTTTTCGACCCCTTTTCCAAATACGCCCAAATGTACATGGTACCGACTAATACTAGTCTCGACGTAGTTCGAGCCTTGCTTAAATATTTCTCGCACCATGGCATTCCCAAAAAACTCATTTCCGATATCGCGGCCGACCTAAACTCTTCCCTAGTCAAGGAATTATTAGCTAACCACAATATTGATGCTCACTTCATATCGAGCCAACACCCAGATTCGAATGGCCCTGTCGAACATCTCCGGCTTCTGAACTGCCAAGAAGCATTCAAAAGAGACGATGTGGAAACCCGGGTACAGTATGCCTTGATCGCATACAACAATTCGATCCATTCTACAACGTCCCTGACCCCGTTCGAAATAATCCAAGGCCACATTTCAGACGAAAACCTCCTCAAGTTAAACTTGGACGAACGCCTCGCCAACGATTACCTCGTCAAACACCGCGAAAAAATGAAAGCGCTCTACCAAGGACAGTGGCACACAACTCAAAGAAAGGGTAATGGAAAACAGAAATGCTACCCGGGAAGATCCTCCAGAAATCCCTGACACTGTTTATGTAAAGACCAAACAACTTCAAAGTAAGACCAAACCCCTGTATAACCCGGAACAGGTGAGGTCCGTAGACAAAACCGAGCATACGGCCGAAATAACACCCCGGCATGCTAACACCCAACCAAAGATCCACATGTCTAACATCAAAAGGCCCAGAGTAGTACCACAAACCCCGATGTCTAGTTCTTCTAGTTACTCACCCTCCGAAGACAGTTTCCCTTCACCCGTTAACCTCCCCACGATTCCCCAAACGGCCACTTTCTATTCCTTTCCCCCACCGACTAAAAGCCAAAAGCGGGATAGACTCTTACCGTCGCCACCCAACTCGAGACCGCCTCCTTCAGAGACGAGCTCGTCGAGCCCTGCCCCAAAACGACATTGTAAAGACCTCTCCAGAATCCCAAGAATGGAGTCAACTCCCTCCCCAGTTCCTCTACCTTCTCCTGAGGGATCATTGCCCGCACCACCAGACATCCTACCAGTTAGGTTGCCTCGCAAAGCGTTACCCATACCACCAAGCACCCCTCCATCTAGGTTCCCTCGCAAGGCGTTACCCATGCCACCAGACACCCCTCCATCCAGGTTCCCCCGCAAAGCGTTACCTATAACACCAGACACCCCTCCATCTAGATTCCCTCGCAAAGCGTTACCCATACCACCAGACACCCCTCCAGCTAGGCTATCTCGTATAGACTCCCCTCAGCCCAGCGCTTCTGGAATTCCTGTTCCTATAGCAAGGAAACCCTACCACTCCCCACCACCCAGCTCTGGTTCCGACTCTAGCTCATGATCCTTAATATTCCAGGACGTTACTGACTTGAACTACTTCCGGATTATGGACAGCCGCTCTGCCGTCACCGTTCTTCTATCACTCTCGACTATACTAGTTATCAAAGGATTAGAAATTGAAAAAATTACCTCCAATTTAGGTTTATTGCCCATTCGATTAGGTTCCGCCCGAACGATCCACTATTACCACACTGTTACTCACTACTACCAGCTCGGAGGAGTTCTCAATCAAGTAAACCAAATTAAAGCCCATTTCCAGGACATTAACCAGATAATAGAAACTGACAGCGAAGTCCAAAAGATAGTTCGAACTCGAACTCAAGCCATTGAACATATGCTAAAAATAATAGAAGGAAGATTATTTGCTTCAACCTTACCCCGCCGTCAGAGGCGAGGACTGCTTAACGGTTTAGGCTCCGTAATCAAATTTATCACGGGAAATTTAGACGCCAACGACGAGGAAAAATTTAATCAGATCCTCCAACACCTACACACAAACCAAGAGATACTGTCCCAACAAATTAGTCATCACTACTCAATAAACGAAGGATTTGTAGAAGAATTGAACAGGACCATCTTAGATATCAACTACAATCACGATATTCTGGCCTTCGAAATAGAGCGATTAAAGGAAGCAAGTTCCCTTGCAACCCACGCAGGACAGGTAGAAAACGCACTCGAGCATAATCTACTGTTGCTACAAATAATTTCAGATCTGACCCAAGACATAGAAAATTCAGTCACTTTTTGTAAATTAGGCAAACTCCACCCTAATATTATTAAACCAGAAACCCTACAGAAAATCCTAAGAAACTTAATACCATTTTATGGTGATAGGTTACCCCTCTTTGAAGGAGAAGCGCTCTGGGGAATCCAAAATCACATCAAGGTAACATGCTTCATAGGCTACGAGGAAATCGTCTATTTCCTGGATGTCCCCATCGTCCATCCTGCACATTACGACTTGATTCTCCTTCAATCCCTACCAACCTTCATCCCCAATTATTATGCAACTGCTCTAAAATCCAAAAACGAGATACGATTTCTCGACAAACCGTGCGAATACGGACGTGATTATTACTTATGCCCTAACAGCCTTCAGCTATCCGGTGAACATGACTGCGAGTCAGACATTCTCACTAAGGGTATCAACGGTCGTTGCGACTTAATTCAATTAGACCTACCGCAAAATCACGTGGAACTCTTGGAAGAAACAAACCGTTACGTCTTTTTATTCCCCTACGCAGATAAAAATTATCCTCCATGATAATATACAATTCAAGACCCTCCACGGAATTTTCCTTATCTCCCCGGGCAAGAGCACCATAGAATACAGGAATCAAACTTTAACGACTCCACCCTCCCACAGTAACCACACTCCCTCCATGGTCATGTTCCAAAAGCATAATTGGGATTTGAATAAGAAACCCACTGCCATAACGAAATTAAGAAACCTAAAGCAATTATCACCCCCTTCGATCCCCATACCGAGTACAAAAGAACTCACAATAAGTCATATATCTCCCAGTGCTTGGACAATCCTATTGTACGTCAGTCTTATATCATTCTTTGCGTACACAGGATATCGTTTCCATAAACATAAAAGAAACGTTCCAAATTCACAAAATAACCCCTAACCTGAAATGAAACTCAAATTATCATGTTCATAAAATCATGTCAGTTTTACGTCTGTTTACCATCGTTATGTTGTCAATTCTGGTTATCATACGTTATTATGGTATATTGTTCTATAATTACTGACATGAGTCCCTCCCGGGAACACTCCTCTAGTAAACTTAAGTTCGCACCAATATTCAAACACAAAAGTTAGTTCCGTCAATAAACGAAACGAGTGGGGAGACAAGCCACAGAACCCAGGGTACACAGCCTGGAGCCCCACCATCAACCCCTAACAGGGGGTTGGAGGGAGAGGCCTCCTTTTCCTATAAAACCCTGGATCCTGCGACTTTAGCTTCATTCGACACTTCCTCTAACCAGCTCTCTCTTCTCTCCTCTACCTTGCTCTCTCTCCTCTCTTAAAAGATCCTAGATGTCGGTGGTGGTCAGCCCATAACCGCCTAGGCAAAACCTCCTCTTCCAAAAGATTCCAGATGTCGGTGGTGATTCGCTCATAACCGCCTGGGCAATTTCCCTCACACCACCGTGATGCAATTTTAAATTCATCACAGTGGTGAACCCGACGTTCACCCAACCTTCCACTTTTCCCTTCTCATGTGTCAAACCCCAGTCTCCAGTTAAAGTTCGGTTCATTTTTATTTTCAAAACCAGTCAAAGTCAATTGGAATTCGCAATTTTCGCCCACCACTCACTCACCCACCCGGAGATCGCAGCCCTCTCACGTCTCCGCTCAACCACACACCGCCGCTCCCGATTTTTGCGAATTTCAAATTTGAAATTTACAATTTTGATTTTCAAATTTCAGCCTGCAACACAACCGAACCATGGACCCGTACAAGCAAGCACCCCCGCTCCTCCGACCGTCCACGCTGCAGCCGCCCGCCGCCGCGGCAACGGACGCAACGGCCGCTGCCAACAACCCCTTCGCCACCCTCTCACCGCCCGGCTCCTCCTCGTCGCCTGCAAGCACCGCCGCCGCCACCGCCGCTGCGGCCGCAGCCGCCGACGTCATGACCGCCTCCGCGTCATTCCCACTCTCTTTACCCCCGTTCTATTCACATGATCCCGCACTCTGGTTTTTTCAGGTGGACGCAGCGTTTTCGGCCGCAGGCATCCGCAGCCAGAAAACCCGCTATTCCCGCATCATCTCCCTCTTACCGTACGACATCCTCCTCCAGACGTCGGACATCGCCCCCGACGCCGCCGCTGCGTATGACAACCTCCGCAGCCGCCTTGTCTAGCTCTATCAACCATCGAAGATCGCACGAATCGCCGCCCTATCACAGCCCCAGCACCTCGGAGACATGAAGCCCTCCCACCTCTTCCGACGCCTGCGCCATCAGCTGCAGGGCATTTTGACGACCGACATCGCCCGCACGTTCTGGCTACGCGCGCTCCCCCACCCGATGCAGATGGCGCTCGCCAGCCATCTCGACGCCCCGGACGAGACGCTGCTCCACCTCGCGGACACCGTCCACGATCTCGCCGCGTCCGCCAGCGTCAACGAGGTTCGCACCCCCCTGCACCGCACCACCTCTCCGACAACGCGACGCATCCCGCGAGCGCAGTCGACCCACCTCACCAGACCGCCGTCGACCCCACTCCGCGGAGCGCCGCCGAACCCCCTCCACTGACCACCGGCACCAACCCTCCTCTGAACGCCGCCCCACCCCTCCTCAGGAGCAACGAAGAGGGAGATCACCGGCCGGCGCTACCCCTTCCACGACGTCTCGCCCCGCCAGGACCACCTACCTACCCGCCGACCCCCCCCCCCCCCCCCACCGATGCTTTTACCATGTAAACTTCGGTGGGGAGGCCCGGAAATGCCAACCCCCCTGCTCCTTCTCCTCCGGGCAGGGAAACGCCGACGCCCGCCGGTGAACCCGGCGGGCCCCCCTCCTCTCCAACACAGGGGGGACCACCCACCAACCCCCCCCCCCCCCCCCCCCCGCCCGAATCCACTCTACTACCACCACCACGCACTCTTACCCCTCCTACGCGGCCGCCACGGCCGCCAACCTCACGACCGCGCCTCGCTGCGCCGCCAACCCCCTCTCCCAGCCAGCTACCGTTCCCCCACCAAGGGACAGCCCCCTCTACGCCGCCGCCACGGCCGCCAACCTCACGGCCGCGCCTCGCTGCGCCGCCAAACCCCACTCCCGACCACGCGCCGTTCCCCCACCTCGGAACAGCCCCTCCACAGCCGCCACCACGGCCGCCAACCTCACGGACGCGCCTCGCTGCGCCGCCACCTCCCTCCCACGGCCTAACAACGTTCCCCCACCGTGGAACGTCCTCCCCACTGCCGCCGCCACTGCTGCCAAACGCCCCACAAAGCCCCACCCCGGCGTTACAACCCCCACCCCCCCAACCGTTCCCCTTCCCCGGAACGGGCGCCCCACCAACCGCGTCTCCTTTGCGGGAGACCAACCCCCACTGCCACCACTAACACTCAACCCCACCACCCCTGCTACCACCCCAACAACTGACCAGACACCCCCCCGCCCCAACCACCGCAATTTTACCCCACTCCACGCCAACCCACCAACGCCTATTTTTAAAATGTAGGAAAACGAACGTTCCTTTCTTAATAGATACAGGGGCGGCGCTGTCCATTTTTCCAAATTCTATTCTCCGTCCTCAGGCGCGCTGTTATCACCAAATCCTCTACGCCGCCAATGGTACCACCATCCCCTCGTACGGGACGTACCGCTCATCCGTATACATGAGCGGACTCGCGTACGAGTGGGAATTCACCGTGGCGGACGTGGAGAAGGCGATCCTGGGGGCCGATTTTTTAGCATATTTCGGCCTCCAGGTCGACGTGAAAAACGCGCGCCTGATTGACCCCTCCACCAACAAACCCATACCCGGGTTCATACACGCCATCAATCAGCCCCCCTCTCAATTTGAAACCCTCCTCCAACAATACCGCCCCCAGCGCCGCCCCTCAGCCCACATCTCAACAATCCAACATTTTATTGAAACCTCCGGCCCCCCAATTACCGCAAAAGCCCGCCGCCTCCACCCGTTACAGCTCACACAGGCCCGCCAACATTTTGACCACCTAATAACAGACGGAATTATCCGCCCCTCCAAGTCCCCTTGGGCCTCCCCCTTGCACATTGTGCAGAAGCCCAATGGGGACATCCGCCCCTGCGGCGACTATCGCCGCCTCAATGCGAAAACCACCCCCGACCTGTACAACGTCCCCCACCTCCGAGATTTTTCGTCACACCTACATGACACGCACGTCTTTTCCACACTCGACATATCAAGGGCCTTCCACCACATCAACATACACCCACCTGATATACCTAAAACTGCAATAATTACCCCCTTCGGCCTCTTTGAATACGTAAAAATGGGATTCGGCCTCAGGAACGCTGCCCAGACCTGGCAGCGGTATATGGACAACATCTTACGCGGCCTCCCGTTCGTTTTTTGCTTCCTCGACGACATCCTGATCGCTTCCCGCAACCCCGAAGAACACCTGGAACACCTACGTCAAATTTTGAACACATTCTCCGCCGAGGGGCTGGAAATCAACAGGGAGAAATGTGTTCTCGCCCAGCCCTCCGTCCGCTGCCTCGGCCACCTAGTCTACTCCGAAGGAATCACGCCTCTACCAGACAAGGTCCACGCCATCAGCGATTTCCCCCAGCCCCGTACCGTGACGGAACTTCGCCGTTTTCTGGGTATGTTGAATTTCTACCGCAGACACATCAAACACGCAGCACAACACCAACAACCCCTCATACACGCCATTCCCCAACCCGCCAAAAAACACGACAACCGCCCCATACCCTGGTCCCCCGAACTTACTGCCGCCTTCCAGCTTTGTAAGCAGGACCTAGTGGATGCCGCTCTATTGGCCCATCCCGATCCCCACGCCCCCCTTTCCATCACAACTGATGCTTCCGACTGGGCCATCGGGGCAGTGCTCCACCAGCACACCGGCGCCACCCCCCAACCCCTTGGGTTTTTCTCCAAAACCCTGTCCCCAACCCAAAAAAACTATTCAACGTTCGACAGAGAGCTCCTCGCCATCCACGAAGCCATAAAACACTTTCGTGACTTCGTGGAGGGCAGGCAGTTCTCTGTCGTAACAGATCATAAGCCCCTAACACACGCCCTCCTACAGAACCGCAAGTCCGCCTCCCCGCGTCGCCTCCGGCAGCTCGAATTTATCGGACAGTTTACGTCCGATATTCGATACTTGCCGGGGGCCGACAACTGCGTGGCGGACGCGCTCTCTCGTCCCACCCCTGCGCCGGTGGAGGAGTTACTGCCCTTCCCCTCCCCACACATCCTCAAATCAAAACAAAATCCAAATTCCGACCCCGCCCTCTCCAACCTCATTTCCGCCTCCAAATTGGAACAGCTGCCGCCCCTCGATCTCTGGTGCGACGTGACGGCCGATACACCGCGCCCTTACGTCCCACCGGAGCTGAGGCGGCAGTTGTTCCTCCACTACCACTCCTTACACCATCCCGGCATCCGGGCGAGCCGGGACCTCATCAAAACACGGTACTTCTGGCCCCACATGAACACAGATATCCGTACCTGGGTTCTTGGGTGCCAGAAGTGCCAGCAGTTTAAGGTCTCGGCTCACCCCCATGTACCTCCTCAACCCATCCCCGACTCCCTCCCGTGGGAACACGTACATTTAGATCTGGTCGGCCCTCTTCCCCCCTCCGAGGGGAAGAGGTACTGCCTCACCATGATCGACCGTGCAACAAATTGGGTTGAGTGTATTCCACTCGCCCACATTACCGCGGACGCCGTCGCCGCGGCCTTCCTCAACCAATGGATCAGCCGCTACGGTTGTCCGCGGACACTCACGGTCGATCAGGGGAGGCAGTTTGAATCAGCCCACTTTGCCGACCTCCTCCGTTCCCTCGGGATCCAAAAAATTCGCACCACTCCCTATCATCCTCAATCCAACGGGAAAATAGAGCGGTGGCACTCGGTCCTAAAACAAGCCATCTCCACTTCAGCTACATCCCCCTCTTGGACTAAGACCCTCCCCTATGTCCTATTAAGCCTCCGTACCTCCGCCCGTCCTTCAGACAACACAAGCCCCGCACAACACGCCTTTAAAGACCCCCTCCGATTACCAGCCGACATTTTCACCCCACAACACACACCGTCAATTAACAGGGAACCGCTACACACATCAACACCAACAAACGACACAACTTACCCCAAAAGATTTTACACCGCCACTCACATGTACCTGAAGGAGCCCGGCATACACAAAACATTTCAACCTCTTTACGCCGGGCCCTTTCAGGTCATCCGCTCAACACAATCCACCGCGACCCTGTTAATTGACGGGAAGCCCCACACCGTGCCATTGGCATGGTGCAAACCAGCTCCAGTCCTCCCCGACCAGTCTCACCACACCACTCCCCCGCCCGCCCCCACACCACAAACACCACACATCACCTCCATTTCACCCACCGGACCCCGACGTAGCCGCCTCTCTCCGCGACGTCCCGGGTACCGGCTCCCACCAGCTCACCCCCTTCACCGCCACCCTGGCAGTGAAGGGACCCCTCTATCAGTCTTCACCAACGTGAAGACTGTTAGAGGGTGGCAGCCCTCTCACCCATCACACACCTACACCCATACACACCCCACACCCTATCCATACCCAGAGAACGGCGGATTTCCGCACCCTTTTATTATACCCCAACCCCAACGCCACGACCATTGTAAATTTTGAAAATTTGTAACTTTGTAAATTTTGTAAATATCACCTACCATCTTACTATATCTTACTTTCTATATCTTATACACCATTGTAAATACTTTCTATATCTTATACACCGTTGTAAATACTTTCTATATCTTATGCACCATTGTAAATACTTTCTATATCTTATACACCATTGTAAATACTGTCACTAACATCTCCTCCCAACTCATTGTCTCTCATCCACCCATCTGTAACTATTCATGTGCCACTCACCCATGTAAATACTCATCGTCTCTCATCCACCCATCTGTAACTATTCAGGTACCACTCATCCATGTAAATACTCTTATTCTTAGTCTTAGTAGCTTTAAGGTAACCTTCAGCTAGCTTTAAGAACGACGCCCTCAGCACTCAACCTGTTTGCCTTGGCCCTCAGCCCTTGTCACCTTGCGCCTTCAGCCCCATTTATGTTTGCCTTCGCCCTCAGCCCCTGTCAACCTTGCGCCTTCAGCTCTCCACGAATTTTGGTTCAAACTGGGGGGACCTCTGTCGTGAGTCCCTCCCGGGAACACTCCTCTAGTAAACTTAAGTTCGCACCAATATTCAAACACAAAAGTTAGTTCCGTCAATAAACGAAACGAGTGGGGAGACAAGCCACAGAACCCAGGGTGCACAGCCTGGAGCCCCACCATCAACCCTTAACAGGGGGTTGGAGGGAGAGGCCTCCTTTTCCTATAAAACCCTAGATCCTGCGACTTTAGCTTCATTCGACACTTCCTCTAACCAGCTCTCTCTTCTCTCCTCTACCTTGCTCTCTCTCCTCTCTTAAAAGATCCTAGATGTCGGTGGTGGTCAGCCCATAACCGCCTAGGCAAAACCTCCTCTTCCAAAAGATTCCAGATGTCGGTGGTGATTCGCTCATAACCGCCTGGACACCTCTCCTCCAAAAGATCCTAGATGTCGGTGGTGATTCGCTCATAACCGCCTAGGCAAATTCTACCACTCACCTCCAAAATTCTACCTCTCCAAAAGATCCCAGATGTCGGTGGTGATTCGCTCATAACCGCCTGGGCAATTTCCCTCACACCACCGTGATGCAATTTTAAGTTCATCACAATTACATTGATTGTACAATTATATTGTTGTATTGGTTGTAGATGATTATATTAATCGTATAATTATATTGTAATTTAATTCATTGATCGGATTAATCGTATACTTGTATTGTAATTAATTGTAAAACAATATTTCTACCAAGCTGTGTCCACCTCATTTTAGGCTACTGTAAGGTTGTATAGTATGTCATGATTGTTCGTCGAAATTGAAATTTCTTCTAAATTTCAATTTTTTCTATAGGGAGGGAAGAGTTATAGCGCCCGACCGACACTTACTGCTGATGACGCAGTCATGATAGACGATATAACCCCTGCGAGCAAGCTCGAACCTTCAGTTCTCGGCTCGCTGCTGTACGATCAACCCTGTGTTCCGTGTTCCCCGTAGTTTAACCGTTACGAAGTCTTCCGTGTATTTTCCGAAATAAAGAAACACTTGTAAATTCTCAGTTCGTGCTTTTTAAAAAGTCGACTCCCAAGGAACCTACTATAACTTATATATATATAAGGGACAGACCTTTTATGCAAGCATTATCAGTAATAGATAATACGGTTACGCAGGATAAGTTTCAAGCTTCCGTATACCTACTCAAGATGTCTCAGCAAGTGATCCCTCACAATTTATTTCGGCGTTTAGTTGAAACTTTCTAATGGCAACGCTTGAATTTCTACGTACAACCATAATCCTAAGTCGAAATTTGATGAATTTCGACTCCAATGTCGATATTGGATATACAAGATATATACAAGAAGAAACTCCTTGGCTGTCGTTTTTCTCGTATTAAATGCAGCTGAGAAAAAAATCCCAAGAATTTGTATCAAAGTACGAGTTTCTGGGAGGCCGGAAAGAGCTATAATGCCAGAGACCAAGGGGGCAGGCAGCGGCTAACATGTAGGTAATTTTCAGCGAGTTATACAGCGAGGCTCCAACAAAAGAGAACTCAACGTGGTAGATAGGGTTAATATTACCCACAACGACAGAATTAAGATTGTCCCGACGCACAGTGCTTTGATTGTATGGGAAACATGGGAAAAACGCTGCAAAGTCCTTGTCACATGGGTTTATTATTCTACTGGACATACCTACAGAAATGTTGGCTATTCATTTATTGTTTCTTTCATGCGTAATAATCGAAATAGCTGATGGTTTCCATTAATTTTGGCCCCTAAAACACAAATAAGGTATACGCTCCTTTTTTTTAATTTTTTTTTAATTATCTCTGATCATTGATAGTACCATTTAATCGTCTTGATCCACCTGTTGACACTTTTTCCAGTGTTATTCTACAAATTGATGGTGATTTCAGACGATTTCCCAGGTTTTTGACTCATAAAAAATCAATTTCGGGAGCTGAACATCTGGTAGAACCTCAATTTTCTATTCTTTGGTCAAAATCGACTTCATATTCGGTCTTCTCGTCCCCAAAAACATGAAAAACGATACCTTAAAAGCTCATGTTACCAACATGTTGCTAAAACGCAAAAAGTACCTATTTTTACACACATTTTCACTCATAACACCCCTGGGTATATTCCGATCGGGCTGAAAAGTTTCTGGACTCAACTAGGACCCAAATAGAGCATGTGTGCGAAAGATCGAATTTTTTAGACCGCAAATGAAGCCGGTACACGTGATACGGCGTACAGCGGACGGTCCTTGCATTTTTGGAATCTACGCACCTTGAAACGGAAAAGAAAAACGCTGCAAATCCCTGCACAACGGTTTATTATTTTGTATAGAATACCCTTCTGTTACAGATCACAGCTCTCTGTATAGATAACCCTTCTACATAACATAATGTACTATTCTAAACCCTCCGTAGGTTAGTACCTAACCCCGTACTCGTTACTAGGTACCTACCTAAACCGTTGTGTAATAATTTGCCCATCAATAATACTTTAACGGTTGTTCAAGTTGCAAAAGTACCCACCAACAAAATCCAGGCCCTTCTTGGTAGATGAGCCGTTGTGTAATAATTTACCGTGGTGTAATAATTTACCGTTGTGTAATAATTTGCCGTTGTGTAATAATTTGCCATTGTTTAATAATTTACCCATCAATAATACTTCAACGTTTGTTCAAGTTTCAGAAGTATTTACCAACAAAATCCAGTAGTCCATCACTTGTCAAATGAAATAATATCGCAGAACAAACAACTCGACTTCATACAGCCATCCTTGATTATAATCAGATGCTCAGTAGTTATGATTTATGATATCCGGGCCGGAGTTACACCGTTTGATTCACGATCGTGTTGACGAAGCTTTTTGGTGCACACGAACGGCTGGATGTACAATGCTCCGGGTGGTCTCAAATATTGTTTAGCTCAAGACAAATTTAATAACGCAAAAAAAAAACAATACCCTTCAATCGTAAGTTTTCGAGATACGGCGTTCTGAAAATTTCAACCCCTATTTTGAACCCCTTAGAGATGACTGACAGTAACGTCGAGCTTCGAGGACCAACTAGACCCCGAACGGAACCTATAACCCGAATTTCATCAATTTTCTTTCATGGTAACTAAGAAAAGTGGACCGTACGGCGTACGGGGTACGGCGGACAGACAGAAATATTGGTTTATTATTTTCAATAATGAACCATTGGAATCGAGCATGAAAAAAAAATTCTTACCCCCCCTCAAAATTTGATGGTTTACGTTTCAAGATATGTAGAATCCAAAACTGCAATAAAAATATTTCTGTCTGTCCGCCGTACGCCGTACGCCGTACGCCGTACACCGTACGCCGTACGCCGTACGGGCCACTTTTCTTAGTTACCATGAAAAAAAATTGATGAAATTCGGGTTATAGGTTCCGTTCGGCGTCTAGTTGGTCCTCGAAGCTCGACGTTACTGTGAGTCATCTCTAAGGGGTTCAAAATAGGGGTTGAAATTTTCAAAACGCCTATACCATTTTTTTACGTAAATATTTTTACGGTTTTAAATAGTTCTTGAACTTGCGAGTTTTTTAAGACCATCCGGAGCATCGTACGTCCAGCCGTTCGTTCACAGTAAGGCCCCGAAGTTTGCACCGACAGGCATTTTCGACTCCAGTGTGAATGAAATTGTATACAATTCAAACCAAATCTCGTAACCAGAGACGCGCCCACAATAGGAATTTGTGAATACGGCCAATCATTGGTAGGGATCACCTGATTATATTGGCGGAGTATGAAGTCGAGTTGGTTGTTCTGTGATATTATTTAATTTGAAAAATGATGGCTCTATTGGAGTTTGTTGGTAGGTAGTGAAACTTGAACAAACGTTGAAGTATTATTGATGGGTAAATTATTACTACGGTAAATCATTACTCAACGGTAAATTATTACAGAACGGTAAATTATACCATCTACGTAGAAGGGGCTGGAGTTTGTTGGTAGGTACTTTTGCGACTTTTTTCACTCCTCATCAACAATTTCTTTTCAGAACTTCATTATGTGTGTTTCTTTTTGTTAGGTACTGTTTGTCATCGGCAGAATTATTTTAGCAACATTTAACTCGTGATTTAGGTAGGTACCTAGTAACGAGTACGGGGTTAGGTACTAACCTACGGAGTGTCTGCGATCTACATAATATGCATATAATAGAATAGTACATATCATATTATATAGACGGGTTATCTATACATAGAGCTGTGATCTGTAACAGAAGGGTATTCTATACAAAATAATAAACCGTTGTGCAGGGATTTGCAGCGTTTTTTTATTTGCCGTTTTGGATTCTACATACTTTGAAACGTACATCAAATTTGGGGGGGGGGGGGGGGTAAGAATTTTTTTTTCTTGCTCGATTCCAATGGTTCATTATTGAAAATAATAAACCAACAAGTTTGAGGGGGTGTTATAAAAATTGTTTGCTGAGCGAATACATAGGTGTATTATTCACAGAATAATAAACCAAAAGTCATATTATTAACTACCACACCAGAAAAGGCTATCCCCATGTACTTTTTCAAGCAGAGTCAAAATTTGGGGTTGAAATTAGTTTTTTAATGCATGGTGTTCGAGAAACAGAGAAGAGAATAACTTTGAAAATTTACGTAACTTTTTTGATTTTTTCCAAAACCCAAAGCATTGTGCGATGCCAGAAAGGGGGTAAAAGACACTAAAAATATCAAAGCAGGAATTGCTAGACTAAATATCCACTAATGCAATCAACGAAGACTCGAAGGATTGCTTTTTTGAAAAACGTGAGTGGTAGTGTGTAAAACAATTCAAAATTAGTACCCCCCCCCCCCCCTTATTCATTTCTTTTTTTCGATACGTAAAATCCAAAACATTAGGTAACTACACGGTTTTGGTTGAGCGTTCGGGCCAAGGAAAATCCTAAACTCTTCATCCACAGTTAGCCGATTGCTATCTCATTCCCGGTAATCAAAGGGCTTGCGAGTCCATTCGATCTCAATCCACCACAGCTGTTCAAGCCAATGCCATCGATAACTCTCAGAACATCGTCGGAGCTGATAGATTGAGCAAAACGTCGAGAACTACATATTATATTCGTTCGAGAAACTACCAACTACCCCAAAATCACACGTCCACTATACTAGGAACGATATCAAAGACTAACGTGTTTCCCCCTTACCAAAGGCCTCTGCTTCAATAACCACAAGGGGAACACTGAATTATTTTCGGAATAACACATGAACATCCAGGAATGGTTAGTAGTGTAATATGGACTAATTCTATTCCTTTTTCCTTATTACCGAGCCGTCCGCCGGCAATGCGTCTGATAGGGAGAAGACCTTGGTCCAGAACTACACGACAATCCGAGACCACTTGATGATTCCTCCATGAAACGGACCGTGAGGTAATCTAAAACGTGCCACGTCCCCTATAGCTAATGTACTCATCATATGCCTCACGAAATATTGACACGCACCCAATCGTTTTCTATTATATTTGTCGTTTGCGCAGTTCGGCTCCGAGAATGGAGTATAAGGTGACATTATTATCAACTCCTGTTGTTAAGGACGCCTCCTCAAATCGTTTATTCAGAATCTGTAGAATAGAAACTAGGGTTCTGACTCTGACCCA
>OX940985.1:38467782-38682324 GCA_954871275.1 Leptopterna dolabrata
CAGTACTCGATTATGGGCTTCTCTAGAGGGAGCAGGAGGGTAGGTATTGACAACAGAAAACAGAGATCTACACATGAGGGGCATCTGTAAATTAACCGTTGTGTAATAATTTGCAGTGTTTTTTAACACCATAAACGCCGTCATTGCCTACCTCAGCATTACGCCTTCACGTACCTTTCATGTTGCAGTAAAAGTCTAGGGGCTAAATGTCCCCGATTTTATTAAGAAATTTTTTCAAGAGATGCCAGCACTATCAGGGGCAAATTTGGAAAAGGTGTTGTGCCCGGTTGGCTGAACCGATTTTCGTTCTGGATTTTTTTTTTTGGAAACCATAAGTAGGTAGAATTGATATGACACTCTTTTTTTCCATTCCCGTTTTTCGTATTTTCCGCTATGATACTCTACCTATAAAAAAAAAAGTTATTCACGAATTTGAAGGTCCAGGCGCGCTAGGGATATTTATTTGGAGTTCAAATCAGTTTGAAAATTGAAAATCGGATGAATAGCAAGCAGATAATATTGTTATTACAATTGTCCTAGTGGTGGGGGGGGGGGGATATGAATGGAGGCGCCAGCACCTGCAATGAGAAGGGGGCAACCGACGACCTTGGATGGACCAAGGTCATTCCTCTGTGTCCTGCTTCTCATGAAATTATTTTGACTGATGATATATCTCAACATTCTGCTTAGTGGGCACCAAGATATTTATTTATTAGAGATACTGGGGGATATTATTAGGATTAGGGGTGGGAGATACCTACTAAGGCCCACTTTCACCAGAAAATTATTCAACAGAGTTTAGCCAAACTCCGTTAAAATTAACGTCAAGGTTTAAACCTGGAAAGGCAGCTGGCGTCTTTCACCAACCCAAATGTCGGTTAAACCCGGTTTGAAATAACGGAGTTAAAATGTCCAAGCAAAAGTTGGACAATATGACGCGCCGGGACTATAAACTCGTCAAAACAACAACAACCACCACTCAGGTGATGTCGATTCCCCAACCTATGTCTGGCATGGCTGCGGCCAAGACACGTAACTGGGAAAAAGAAGAAGAAGATATCGATTCCCGCTTCCATTGTTCCGCTGTAATAATAAACTGTAATTTGCCAAAGTGATTTCTGATTTACAAGGACTCCAGTCACGAGGTAAGGTACCTATAATATCATTGTGGAACCCATGGTATAGAGTAAATACCAATACAATGCCAACTCGCGTTAAGTAATTCATTTCACAGCTCTATAACAACGGAACCGAAAATCAGCTGTGAGCTAGGCGGCCATATTGGGATCTCATGGATAACGGAGATTAGCGACTTTAACTTGCCGGGTTTCGGGCGTTTAAACTTGAGCCCCCTCGGTGGAAGTTTAAGCTCGCACAGAGCTCTGGTGAAAGAGAGTGAGCGGTAAACTCCGTTAATTTGCAACCTCTTCCGGGTTAAACTCGTTTCAAATTTTTGGTGAAAGTGGGCCTAACTCATAAATCAGAAATTTGATTTAAAAAAGTTTAGGTAGGTAAGTTTACCTATATTTTGTAATGGATGAGGGGTTTAACTACGCCGCCCATACAGCGTAGTTTCCCCCTCTCCATCCTCTAGAAAGGTAGGGAGGCAGTGTGACAGCTGCCCCCGGAGACAAATGGTTAGATTATAACGCGTTGCCTCCGAGAGTTGATGATTCGTTTCCGCGAATCAACCGCCCCTTCAGCCGCGTGTCAAAAAGATCGGGAAGAGCCAGCATCCAAGATGGACGGGATTCCCATATACCGTCACACTCCTCCCCTTAAAAACATACTTCTTTGAAGAAGAAGTATGTGAAGTTAGACACAGGACTGAAAGTAGTATGGAGTTCTAATTCAGGAAGATTCATCTGAAAAACTCCAAAGCTGACAGCTTCCATCGTAATGGTACTACTGAGAATTGTTACTGGTGGAGAACTTAGCTCCTATCAATATCACTTGGCGCACTTGGACGAAAAGGAAAGAAAAAAAGTAGTTGTCAGAGGTTCTGGTTCAGGAAAGTTCATCTGAACAACCGCTAGGTGACTAACCCCCATCATAAGATGGAACAACTGGAATATAAATGAAAGTAGTTGTCAGAGGTTCTGGTTCAGGAAAGTTCATCTGAACAACCTCTGGGTGATTAACCCCCATCATAAGATGGAACAACTGGGAAAACAAGGGGAAAAATTACAAAAAATAGGCGTTGAACGCCAGGCATAACAGCCTTAAGAATAATAACATGAGGTTTGATATTATTAATAGTAGTAATCATGAGGTTGATTGTAATAATAATAATCATGAGGTTGATTTGATAAAAATAGAAAATCCAATGGCCGAAGTGTATATTGATAATCAAAGGGGTATTAAAAAGAGGATTCCTTCTGGAAAACCTCAGAGCTATTCCTTCTGGAAAAGCTCTCAAAAAGTGGAGGGGGTACCGAGGATAAAATCCAGCACATACCCACCAACCATGCTCTGCTACCATGTAATGGATGAGGGGTTTAACTACGCCGCCCATACAGCGTAGTTTCCCCCTCTCCACTCTCTAGAAAGGTAGGGAGGCAGTGTGACAGCTGCCCCCGGAGACAAATGGTTAGATTATAACGCGTTGCCTCCAGGAGTTGATGGTTCGTTTCCGCGAATCAACCGCCCCTTCAGCCGCGTGTCAAAAAGATCGGGAAGAGCCAGCATCCAAGATGGACGGGATTCCCATATACCGTCACAATTTATATTAGGTTTACCAGCTATTACCGATTGATTTTTCGATCGACTTTCGAACGTGCCGTCAATGCCCCTGACTTGAGACAAATTTTACCATTCAAACTAGAAACTCAGAGTAGAAAGCGGGGATGGTTATCGAAATAAAACCACCCTTTCCAATATGGACATCGAAACTGAGCAGCACGTAATCCGATAACGCGTCCATTGATGAGCTACTTCAGTTGCTAGGCGAGGGGATGGCGCGACAAAAGTGTACAGCGACAATAAGCGTAGGTACATGACAAAAGAGTGGCGAATGAAGAAGGTAAGTTTTTGAAAAAATATTACCAGCCCCAGATGCTCCAAGTAATTACACGAAAGGGAGCATTGGTATACTACTGCGGTATACAACTGGCTCGTCACCGCTTACCCTCGTCATCTTTCAGAAATTGATCCTGTACGCTTTTTTCCTAAGATTCCTTGTAAGATTTTTGTCCGTCCGCCATACGCCGCCGCCGTACTGGCCACTTTTCTTAGTTACCATGATACAAAATTGATGAAATTCGGGTTATAGGTTCCGTTCGGGGTCTAGTTGGTCCTCGAAGCTCGGCGTTACTGTCAGTCGAACCGGAGTCGGAGTTACTGTGGTTCGAAATAGGGGTTGAAAATTTCAGAACGTCGTAGCTCGAAAACTTTTGATGGAAGGGTATGGTTTTTTTTAACATTTTTAAATTGATCTTGAACTAAAGAATTTTTTGAGACCACCCGGAGCATTGTACGACCAGCCGTTCGTTTGCACCAAAAAGCTTCTTCAACATGATCGTGAATCAAACGGTATTAATCCGGCCGGTATATCATCACTACGGAGCACCTGATTATAATCAAGGATGGATGGCTGTATGAAGCAGAGTTGGGTTGTTCTGCGGTATTATTACATTTGAAAACGCTGCAAATCCCTGCACAACGGTTTATTATTTTGTACAGAATACCCTTCTGTTACAGATCACAGCTCTCTGTAGTTCTGATGGAAACTTGTTGATGTAGCGTGAAATAGATGCCCCTTCTGCGTAGATCATTGTTTTCTGTGGTCAGTACCTACCCTCGTGGTCAAGTATAATGAATCGTTGTGTAATAACTTGCCCATCAATAATACTTCAACGGTTGTTCAAGTTGCAAAAGTACCGATCAACAAAATCCAGCCCCTTCTTGGTAGATGAACCGTTGTGTGATGATATCCGGACCGGGTTTATACCGTTTGATTCACGATCGTGTTGGTGCACAGGAACGGCTGGTCGTAAAATGCTCTGGGTGGTCTCAAAAAATTCGGATCTTTTCCGTTATGTGTCAGCAATCCTAAATTATTTTCTGTTAGTTTATGATCTGCGACGGTTGTATGCTCACGGTTTTACGGTTGACCCGTAAAATCAATTCCAATACGAATTTATGCACCAATTTAGTACCCCCTCTATGCATCTAAATTTCAGAATGGACCGCTCTTCTGTCGAGGCACACTCGTCAGAAGTTTACCATTTGTAGGAGAGAAGTTTACCATTTGTAGTAGGCAAAGATAAACCTATTTCTAGCTCAGAAACACGAGTAGGTATCACCAATGCTTTCGAAAACAGACCGATAATTTTGCAAGTAGAAGACTTACTCTCAAAGGAACTTTTTACGCGCTATTATTGGTCAACGGTCAAGGCCTGAGCTGCCGGGCTTTGTTTCAAGTCATTTTCCAGCACCAATAACTAAAGGCAAGTTGAGCTCGAATCCTCTAACTAATCACTGAACTGTCCATTTTCTCCACAGAACGCATGGACATATGAGCAAATTTCCGAATATTTTCCGTGAAACTATCTACATATATGAACCCTTTTCGCCCCCAAACCCTGGAGCTCCCGTAGAAATATGTGAATATTCGGAAACAGCGCAAAATTGCCTATAAGAGTAGTGGATAATTTTTCCCATCCACAATCGTACTTCTGCCCCCCATGCGGCGTTTGTTTACATTTCGAGGGCTTTCTCAGGCCGAGGATAGCTCAGACGGCCAGCTCTTCCAAATCGTTCGTCTTGGGGAAAGGGACACGACAGAAACGTCGAACCCAAACCAGTTTTCGAGATATCCATAAGCCTTTCGAGACCCGTCAGGTGCGTCTGTGCATCCCAAGGACGCTCGGAAGCCTCTCCGGCCACACGGACACTGACACACAAGCACCAGTCCATAAGATGGTTTTTCGATCTCGATACGAAGCCCAACAAAGAGATGAGGAGCACCTTCCGATCACACACACTTGCACTCGTATCGATTGCTATTCTCGATTCCACGCTCCTCCTCATCTAGATATTGATAAAATGGTAATTCAGTTTGTCTGTAAGTAGGTGTCCCCCTCATTCCTTCAAGTAGTTTTTGCATTCCGCAACGGCGACAGCGTTTTGGTTCATTATTATGTGAATAACTGTGACACTTACGTATTCGCTCAGCAGAAAAATTGTTGAACAACCCCTACAAATTTTTCTTTTATGTTTCGGACAGCGCAGATTCCAAATATGCAATAGGGAGTCCCGTCCGCCGTACCATCCATAACTACATTTATTTTCGGTCTAAAAAATTCGTTCTTTAGCACACAGGCGCCGTTTTGAGCCCGATCATAATATATCCAAGGATTTAATGGGTGAAAAATTAGTGTAAAACAAGGTTTTGGTTTATTATTCTGTAAATAATACACCTAAGTATTCGCTCAGCAAAACATTTTTATAACACGTCCCCTCAAAAAATTTTCTTTTACGATTCAAGGTGCGTAGATTCCAAAACTTTTAGTAAATTATTTATATTTATAGTATAGTAAAGTATTTATAGTAAATGTAAGGGTGAAACTTCGTTGGAACCTCAATTTTCCATTCTTAGGTCAAAATCGATTTCATATTCGGTCTTCTCGTCCTAAAGAAACATGGAAAACTATACCTCAAAAGCTCTTGTTACTAAAACACAAGTAACACCACAAAAAGCACTGTCAAGTCCTTGTCACATGGGTTTATTATTCTAATAGACATAGTAGAGAAATTTTGGTTGTTCATTTATTGTTTCTTTCATGCGCAATGATTGAAATGGCTATTTTTGATGGTTTCCACCAATTTTGGCCCCCAAAAACCGAATTAGGCTCGGCTTTTTTTAAAACATTATCTTTGATCGTTGATAGTACCATTGGTCTAGATCCAATGGTTTGATCACTGGGTAGTTCCATTCTTTGGTAAAAATCAACTTCATATTCGATCTTCTCGCCCTAAAAACATGGAAAACGATACCTCACAAGCTCATGTTCACAAAAACCTTAAAAAAAAAAAAAAAAAAAAAAAAAAAAAAAAAAAAAAAACTCGAAAACCCCCTATTTTTACAACGATTTTTCTCCCGTAACGCCCCTGGGTGTATTCCGATCGGGCTGCAAAGTTTCGGGACACAACTAGAGCCCGAATGGAGCACGTGTGCGAAAGAACGAAAATGAAGCCGGTACGCATGATACGGCGGACGGCGGATGGACATCGCATTTTTGAATCTATGCACCTTGAAACGTAAAAGAAAAATTTTTGAGGGGGTGTGTTATACAAATTTTTTGCTGAGCGATTACATAGGTGTATTATTCACAGAATAATAAACCAAAAGTACTTTTAGGTGCTCCCTAGCGATGATATCTATAGAACACAATAAAATCTAACTGTACTAACCTTTCGCTCAAGTCAATCGTGTGAGTGAGTGCGTGTGTATGTGTGTGTCACTTCGAACTATGAACATATAGGAGATGTTAATAATATTTCATTACAAGAGCAAGATTTAAAACAGGAAGGAAGTATTTTAGTACAGACCGAAGCCCGACAGAAGCCCTCCTCACGAGGTCATATCGAATTCCATAGGACCCTCCTATTTCCGTCATTTCCCTCTCATACGGTGAACTCATCCACTCCCAGCAAATTGTAATAATTTTTCCTTTTCCCCCTCTTTTCAATGTAGATTAACGTTAACGTTAACTGCGTAAGATCCCATCCTGACGGGAAATGGAACCACTCGGAAGGTTTCCTGATGTTTATTCCTGAGCCCTTTACAAAGGAATCCGGGTCACACACGCGCCCTATACCACCATTGATCTGTTCTCCTACCAATCTCCTAAACAGAAATGATTTGAAGTTCAACGACTACTCATCAATTTGCGTTGACATTTTATCTGATTGATGACAGTTTGTCGGCTCGAAATTGAATTCAGTCTCTCAAGCTGTAAATGGCTGATCTATTGAGACCTCCTGGATCCCTTTTCTATTTGTTTCAATTGGAATTCATTATTCCTTATTTAATCCACGCTACAGGCCAATAATAATGATAATTATCATTATTATCGGGGTCAAAGAATGGCTGTAGGGTGCCAACTCAAACTTACAAGAACGGCCTTCCCAAACCTTCCCTTTATCACTTATGGCTATCAACAGATTTAAATAACTTCTGCATGGTTCAGATCGGACCTCTGCTGCAAATTCGTCCACCTTGTATAATTTTCTGACAGGATAACAACTATTCTGTCAAGATCGCTATTTTTCACCTACTCAATATCCTTGTGGGGGTAGCCACCAGTTGGTCGCACATAAAACTCACAAAAATCTGACTATACTAGCCTGACCGCTCGCCTCGCTCGCTATCCGAGATTCGCTGTACGCAGTATCGTGGAACCAACAAACGACGGAAAAATCCCATAGCCTACCGGGTATTTGTGCCCAATTTTATCAAAATCCGTCAAGCCATTCAGGAGTTGACCATGGTCGACCATATTTCCGCTATGGTCAGGGAATTAAAAATGCGCCTACGTTCAACTTGGGAGGCTACCGGATATTGGTGCCAAATTTGGTCGATATCCGTCCAGCCATTCAGGAGTTGACCATGGTCGACCATAGTTCCGCTATGGTCAGGGAATTAAAAATGCGACGGTGCACAACTTGGGAGCCTACCGGATATTCGTGCCAAATTTGGTCGATATCCGTTGAGCAATTCGGGATTCGACCATGGAGGGGCCCATGGATGCGCTATGGTCGACCGCGGGGGTAGTCCGAAGGGTCGATCGTAGATAGAATTTCACGTAGATTACGAATACGCGATAAAAAATAGGGGTTACCATTTCAATTAACGAAGTTGACCATGGTCGACCATAGTTCCGCTATGGTGAGGGAATTAAAAATGCGACGTTGCACAACTTGGGAGCCTACTGGATATTCGTGCCAAATTTGGTCGATATCCGTCCAGCCATTCAGGAGTTGACCATGGTCGACCATAGTTCCGCTATGGTGAAGGGGACCGAAAAATTCCGACGTTGCCCAACTTGGGAGCCTACTGGATATTCGTGCCAAATTTGGTCGATATCCGTCGAGCCATTCAGGAGTTGACCATGGTCGACCATAGTTCCGCTATGGTGAGGGAATTAAAAATGCGACGTTGCACAACTTGGGAGCCTACTGGATATTCGTGCCAAATTTGGTCGATATCCGTCCAGCCATTCAGGAGTTGACCATGGTCGACCATAGTTCCGCTATGGTGAAGGGGACCGAAAAATTCCGACGTTGCCCAACTTGGGAGCCTACTGGATATTCGTGCCGAATTTGGTCGATATCCGTTGAGCAATTCGGGATTCGACCATGGAGGGGCCCATGGATGCGCTATGGTCGACCGCGGGGGTAGTCCGAAGGGTCGATCGTAGATAGAATTTCACGTAGATTACGAATACGCGATAAAAAATAGGGGTTACCATTTCAATTAACGAAGTTGACCATGGTCGACCATAGTTCCGCTATGGTGAGGGAATTAAAAATGCGACGTTGCACAACTTGGGAGCCTACTGGATATTCGTGCCAAATTTGGTCGATATCCGTCCAGCCATTCAGGAGTTGACCATGGTCGACCATAGTTCCGCTATGGGTGTTAAACCACCACCCAAAACTGGGGACTATACTGTTGCGGTGTCCCTAACAATGATATCTGGGCTTAATGTATGCCATTTGATTCACCCTCCTGGTGACGAAGCCTGTCGGTGCAAAACGAGTACCTACTGGGCCGCGATAGTGCATTCGGCCGAGTAAATTGCAGTGTAATCGGCCCGGACAGTACTCGGCCTAGTAACGGGTGAGTCAGTGAACAGGACCATGCTCTATTTTCTCGGCCGGGTAGGGATCCCCCACCCATCATCAACTCACTTGGTTGCTACTCGCTCTCCCACTCGGCTAATGTAATCAGGTTTGGCGGGCGAACGCGTCTTTTGGTTTATTATTCTGTGAATAATACACCTATGTAATCGCTCAGCAAAAAATTTTGTAACACCCCTTCAAAATTTGTTCTTTCACGTTTCAAGGTGAGTAGAAGCAAAAATGCGATGTCCGTCCGCGGTCCGCCATATCACGTGTTCCAGCTTCATTTTCGGTCTAAAAAAATCGTTCTTTGGCACACAAGCTCCATTTGGGCCCTAGTTGTGTCCCGAAACTTTGCAGGCTGCTCGGAATATACCGAGAGGTGTTATGAGCGACAATGGGTATAAAAATAGATACCTACTCTTTGTATTTTAGTTACACATTAGTTACATGAGCGATTCAGGTATCGTTTTACATGCTTTTTGGGGCCAGAAGACCGAATATGAAGTCAATTTTGACCGCAGAGTGGAAAATTGAGGTTCTACCAATGGCTCTGCTCTCAGAATCGATTTTTTATGAGTCAAAAACCTGGGAAATTGTCTGAAATCACCTTAATTTGTATAATAACACTAGAAAAAGTGTCAACAGGTGAATCTTTGATCATTGGTAGTGACCAATGATCAAAGATAATTTGAGAGGAAAAAACGCCGCTAAGTCCTTGTCACATGGGTTTATTATTCTGTTGGACATACCTACAGAAATGTTGGCTGTTTATTTATTGTTTCTTTCATGGAAAGTAATTGATAGCTATTTCTAGAGGTTTCCACCAATTTTGGCCCCCAAAACTTGAATTAGGTACGCTCCGTTTTTTTTTTTTTTTTTTTCAAATTATCTTTGATCGTTGATAGTACCTGTGGTGATCGGCTGCTCCCTAACACTATGTAATAGCGTCATCTAACATATAAGCCGCGTCTCAACGGCTTCCCAGAGCGGGGTTCCCCTACCCCTCTCTGGGGATGTATCAGAGGGGTATAAAAGAAGTTGTATGCCAATAAATAATTATCCTATGTCACAAACCGACTCAAGAAGTCTCGTGTACATTATTCCTAATTATAGCTCCCGCTGGATCATCACACTGGTCACCCCGACGACGAACACACAACCTTCACCAGCTTCCGACCTTCTGCGAACAGCGTCCCGCCTTCTCGCTTCCAGAGACGGCTCAACACGCATATTCGCCTTGGCCTTCCACGGACTTACAAACGTTCTTTTCAGGACCACTGTCTGTTTCAGCCTTTCAGTTTCAGCCACCACGGACTTTTGCGACCGCAACGCCGGGAGAGCAACGTACCTTTGCCCCGGCCATCTTCGGACTAACAACGATTCTTTTTGAACCATCGTCCTCAGGAGCATCTAGGAGAAGAGTGTGGTGGAACGGCCCGAGCGCTATCTAGCGAAGATTAGATGAACCTTCCCTTCTTTCCCTGGCAAGATGAATCCACCTCCGTAAATGTCAGTAGGTAATCTGTAGGGAACCAGAAATTTGCCCTCAATGAAAAAAGGAATTCAAATCAGTTTGATGCATCAATCAAAAAGGCATTCAGTCCGAAATGAAAATCTAATCGTAGGTAGACAAAATTATTTTATAAAGGACTGTTGTAGAAATTTTGCGCTGATCCCGAATATATCAAATTATGTCTTGCATAAAAACTGTCTTTTTCCTGGATATGAAACTTTGATATGGCAAAACCTTTTCATTTTTCATCGCAATTTGACAATTGAGGGGGTCTATCCACGCAGAATTTGATGCTCTACAACTTCTCTTTTGAACGAAAAATGTTATGACTGCTACTTCTTCGATTTTGAAGGGGTTTCCACGGAATTTTGGGCACTCGAAAAATTTTCAAACGAGGCAAATAGCGATTTTTTTCATTGAAAATTTGCTAAAAGGTTGTTCAGCTTACCAGCGAATGAGGGAGTTGACTGTCTGAGTCAGATCCAAGTCGATTTTGTTTGGTTTGAAGTTACTATACGAACATGTTTCGGAATATGTCGTCTTCAACAATGACGGAGAGAACTTAAAACGCTGCAAATCCCTGCACAACGGTTTATTATTTTGTATAGAATACCCTTCTGTTACAGATCACAGCTCTATGTATAGATAACCCGTCTATATAATATAATATTTATGTACTATTCTATGCATAATTATGTAGATCGCAGACCCTCCGTAGGTTAGTACCTAACCCCGTACTCGTTACTAGGTACCTACCTAAATCACGAGTTAAATGTTGCTAAAATAATTCTGCCGATGACAAACAGTACCTAACAAAAAGAAACACACATAATGAAGTTCTGAAAAGAAATTGTTGATGAGGAGTGAAAAAAGTTGCAAAAGTACCTACCAACAAACTCCAGCCCCTTCTACGTAGATGGTATAATGAACCGTTGTGTAATAATTTACCGTTGAGTAATGATTTACCGTAGTAATAATTTACCCATCAATAATACTTCAACGTTTGTTCAAGTTTCACTACCTACCAACAAACTCCAAAAGAGCCATCATTTTTCAAATTAAATAACATCACAGAACAACCAACTCGACTTCATACTCCGCCAATATAATCAGGTGATCCCTACCAATGATTGGCCGTATTCACAAATTCCTATTGTGGGCGCGTCTCTGGTTACGAGATTTGGTTTGAATTGTATACAATTTCATTCACACTGGAGTCGAAAATGCCTGTCGGTGCAAACTTCGGGGCCTTACTGTGAACGAACGGCTGGACGTACGATGCTCCGGATGGTCTTAAAAAACTCGCAAGTTCAAGAATTATTTAAAACCGTAAAAATATTTACGTAAAAAAATGGTATAGGCGTTTTGAAAATTTCAACCCCTATTTTGAACCCCTTAGAGATGACTCACAGTAACGTCGAGCTTCGAGGACCAACTAGACGCCGAACGGAACCTATAACCCGAATTTCATCAATTTTTTTTCATGGTAACTAAGAAAAGTGGCCCGTACGGCGTACGGCGGACAGACAGAAATATTTTTATTGCAGTTTTGGATTCTACATACCTTGAAACGTAAACCATCAAATTTTGAGGGGGGGTAAGAATTTTTTTTTTCATGCTCGATTCCAATGGTTCATTATTGAAAATAATAAACCAAAAAGCACCATTTTTATTAATACTAGGTACCTACCTAGATAATGAAAAACTTATGGTACTTAACTGAGGTCTCTTACTGGGTACAGAAAACTCATTTTGCCAAACTCAACCACGCCTCTTTGGATTACAGAATTCAGTGTTCTCCCAAATTAGAAAAAAAACTCAAAAAATAATTATATAAAAATATCAAAATTGCATTGTGTGTCAATGTTATGATAAGTTCATACATGATTCAGCCGAAACCAAAATGAAAGCCGTCATAAAAATATTTATTTATAAATTTTTTCTTAGCCTTCTTTGTAGAAAATAGTGGTTACGGAAGCTTTATCTCGGTGTTTTCAGAAGCGATGTGTCCGAAGAGAGCTGCTCTCCTCGTATGTTTTGTCACATTTACTGCACCGAAACACTATGCACTGAATCATGAATTATGAACATTATGGAATATTTAGGATCTTCTAGTAGGAATACGGGAATTTTGACACGATACACATCGGCCGACTGATAAGAGATAACTAGCGATAACCCAGGTTCTTGAGCTCCGGTAGGTTCATCTAAATCTTCGCTAGGCAGCGCTCGGGCCGTTCCACCACACTCTTCTCCTAGATGCTCCTATCGTCCTCTTGCGATCGACAGCGAACCCCCCACCACTCGTCACGACCAATCAGCGTCCTCTCTCAAGCGACCAATCAGCTATCGCCTCCAGCGAACCAATTAGAGAACATCTCGCCCTTCCCGCTGCCTACTTAACGAGAGCGACCATCAACGGAGCATTCATTCCTTAGATCCACACCCCGAAGAACAAATAAGAAGAAAAATGGAGACCAGAGCTACTAAGACATCGGAACCGGCACCAGCACCTCTCAAACTGCGGCCTTTTGACCCGGCCTTCCCTCAAGTCTGGTTTGCACAGCTCGAACTTATTTTCGCCCAGGAAGGCTTGAAAAATTCTGAAGCCCGCTTCACTCGTGCCTTCCTCGCGCTCGAGCCTCGCCAAGCGGACATCTGTACCAACAACGTCGCCTCACACTCCGCAAGCTACCAGACGCTGAAAGACCAGCTTATCGCAGCTCATGCACCCTCAGATGGCTCCCAGCTCACAACTCTGCTTCAGCCTTCGGTGACAGACGAGCTGCCTTCGGCCCTCGCCAGACGCCTTCAACGTGCCCTTCCCTCGGAAACTCCGACCTCGCTTCTCCGACAGCTCTTCTTGCGATCTCTACCTGAGAGCCTCCGCCTTCACGTCGCAGCCAGCGTAGAACCAGATATTATGAAGCTCGCGGCGGCCGCCGACCGCCTCGTACCCTTCCTACCTCCTCCTCGTGTGGCTACCGTCGACGAGGAAGTACAAGTGATCCAGCACCGCCAACAAACGCGGCCTTCTACGCAGCGACAACCATCCCCACAACATGCGAATATGAAATTCTGCTTCTACCATCGCAAATGGGGCCCTCGGGCGAAGAAATGCATTAAACCCTGTGCCTACCACCCGGTGGGAAACGCCGACGCACTTCATCGGAAAGTAACATAACCCGGCACCCTACGAGCGGCTAACGGCTCGGAGATCAACACATACGGCAACCACTGCGCCTCCGTACACCTACCCGACCTACCGCCCTATGAAAGGACATTCGTCATAGCAGACGTCTCAACACCGATCCTCGGCTCCGACTTCCTAAGGTACCATGGCCTACAAGTTGGCCTCCCGAACGCTGCCTCATCAACGCAGCCACCGGCACAATTAACCTCGTACACCCGAGAAATTCTATCTGTTCAGGCTCAGATAATTCACCCCGCTTCCAGGCACTACTAGACGCGTACGCTCCTTCAACAACTCCCTGCGAAGCACCGATCGAACACCACATAGTAGGTTTGTTCCATCCGCGTCAGTGCGAGTTCATCAGTGCGACACCCGCCAGTACGGAACCGAATGGGGTGGGGGTAGGTGCAGATACGAGTGCGAGTGAGTGCGAGTTCGAAAATATGACGGTAGGAACGCAAATTTGGCAAGTCACTAAAAAAATTGAATCGGAATTGAATTGGAGCACAAGTCACGGTACAGCGGTCACGACACGGCACCAACAGAACAAATGAATTTTGGGGAAGTTACAGAACTGTTACCTCTTTGGTTCACTTCAAAAACTCGATCGCCGTGAGTGCGGAAAAGTCCCGCACTCGGTACGGGACTGTTCTGCACTTGACGCGGAAGGAACACGGTTCGGTACAGTCGATGTAGAAAGTAGGTTTGGGTTCATGGAACCGACACGGTAGGAACACAGTTTTATGCGCGGATCTATCTGCGCATGATACGTTCTACTGAACTCGCTCGGATGGAACAAACCCAGTAACGAAAGGCCCGCCATGTCACGGGAAACTCCGACGACAAGCCCCGGCCATCTACACGAAGGCAAAAGCCCACTTCACAGAGCTCCTCAATGCCGGCATCATAGAACCATCGGAGGCCCCTTGGTCAAGCCCTCTACACGTCGTACCAAAGCCAGACGGAGACATTCGCCCCGTCGGAGACTACCGTGCCCTCAACAGGCTCACCGTCCCCGATCGATACACGGTACCACACCTCCACGACTTCACAACAGTACTTTTCAGGACGACCACATATAGTACGTTCGACCTCGCCCGCGCCTTCTTCTGCTGCAAAATCAGCGAAAAAGACGACCTTCTAGTAGCCTCCAAAGATATCAAAGAACATTTTACACACGTAAAATTATTACTCGATACTCTAGCAAAACACGGCCACATCGTATCTCCTAGCGGCGTCACACCTCTACCCGAGCGAACGGCCCTCATCGCCAAGTTTCCTCGCCCCGCTACAGTACAAGACCTCCACACATTCCTCGGCCTGATCAACTTCTATCACCGTGCGATACCTCGTGCCGCCGCCACACTCCGATCACTCATAGAAACGATCCCGTCAGATGCCCGTAAGAGAAATAAACGCCTACTCCGCTGGTCTAACAACGCCGAGAACGCCTTCGAAAAAGCGAAACATGTCCTCGAGAGAGCAATAACACTGGCACATCCCGGCTCTACTCAACCCCTTGTTCTTCACACGGACTCCTCGGACTTTGCCGTCGGCGCTGCGCTCCACTTCCTAGATGGTGACCACCTTAGACCAGTAGGATTTTTCTCACGATCACTCAATCAGGCGCAAAAAAACTACAGCACGTTCGACCGAGAGCTTCTACCAATATATCTCGCCTTAATACACTTCCGCCAACAAATCGAGGGACGCACACTCACGGTTTATACCAATCACAAACCCCTCACCGCGGCCCTGACTACACAGTCGAACACCGCACCTCCAACCAGACTCCGTCACCTACGATTCATATCTGAATTCACCACGGATATACGATACGCCGAGGGCTCTTCAAACGACATCGCCGACTACTTGTCCCGTCTACCACCCACCGACGGTAACACCGGCCAAGACACACACGCGGTCGCTAGCTACCGACCTCCCTTCTCAATACAGGAGCTCTTCGAAACACCTAGAGGAAATCTCGACCCTCCTTACATCGGACCTTTCAGAGTTCTCACCAATGACGGGAAAACTATTTGCTTCGAAATGATGATTCGACGACACCTACAGTCTCCATCGATCGTTGTAAGCCAGCCCCGCCCCCCTCAACTCCGAATGGTCAACAGAGCTCGCTTCCTATTGGTCAACCGCTTTCCTCCGCGGGTATAAAACGCGAACCACGACCCACCAAGATCATCCACAACCAAGATGTCACCGAACTCACCTCAGATGATCACAAAAGCCCAGCTCCTGAGGGATCTTGCTCTAACACCCTCACCTACGAGCCAGCACGCCTCGCCAACGAAACACCGAAAAACGAGACCAGTACTCCCGGGGAAATGCCCCCCGAACACTACAGTACGAGAAGCGATGGCGATTACACGAGCCAGCGCCGTCCCCATGCAACCTCGGCCATCAATCAACCAGATTCCTCGGCCACCGACTCAGAGGATGATACCACCACCGGGGATCACGCCACTGAACACCAGCAACACGCCGCAGGTACACTAATCATGAGCTACACGGCCACCCAACAACACCGTCAAGCTGATGCTCCCGCCTTTCAACGGAAAATGCAGCGACTGTTGTATACACGGCTACCGCCGCCCACAGCTCCACAGCGTCGGGACACAGGCGTCCCCCGACACTACTACCAGTGGGACCCAGGCACGGCTCCTCGGAAAAGTGCTCTTAGCGACAACGGAGAAGACAACACAAACAGAGCCGCCGACAGCTACAGCCACGCCGCAGGCACGGCCAACGTCCACTACCCCAGCGCCTCCTGCCTCACCACCTCGGAGGATCACCTCTTCAAGCCGCCCATTCCAGCGATCTCCAAGACGTCGCCCACGACACTTCCGGCTGGACCGCAACCGAGCACGTTCACGCATCCCACACCGCGCCGCCGCTAACACAACACGGCAGGACAGCACGAACTCCTCAAGACACCCACCTACATGGCAAAAATACAACTCACACGCAGCCTCTTCTACCAACACCGACGCCTCATCAAGATTCATCGTCCATTGCATAATATAATTGCAGTATTTAACTTCAATTCTGGGGGGAGCAGTGTGGTGATCGGCTGCTCCCTAACACTATGTAATAGCGTCATCTAACATATAAGCCGCGTCTCAACGGCTTCCCAGAGCGGGGTTCTCCTACCCCTCTCTGGGGATGTATCAGAGGGGTATAAAAGAAGTTGTATGCCAATAAATAATTATCCTATGTCACAAACCGACTCAAGAAGTCTCGTGTACATTATTCCTAATTATAGCTCCCGCTGGATCATCACAGTACCATTTAATCGTCTTGATCCACGTGTTGACACTTTTGAAAACGCTGCAAAGTCCTTATCACATGGGTTTATTATACTACTGGACATTCATACAGAAAAGTTGGATGTTAATTTATCGTTTCTTTCATGTGAAATAATTTAAAAATATATATTTCTGATGGTTTCAACCAATTTTTGCCCCCAAAACACGAATTAGGTACGGCAAAAAATTTGTATAACACCCCCTCAAAATTTTAACCTGACCCTTCAGGTTTTTGCGATGGGACCCCCCGCCGAAAAACGACAGGAAAAAGTGAGACCAAATAGTGAGACGAAAGTAGCGCGTATTTTAACAATGATTTTCACTTACAACCGAGTAGTTGCTAGGGAAATGAAACTTTTTCATTTTCATCGGACAAAAATCGTTTTCCATTCGTTGGAAAGCTCTTGATTTATCACGAATGTATTTCGTATTTGTTCTTGGTATTTACATCCTAGTTTCATAATATAACTATATAAATGAATGTTGCAAATGGATAGTAAACAATGACGCTTGTTTGGTTGTCACTTGGTTGTAGTAAACTACGCGGCTAAAAGCATGTTTTTTTAACCTGACCTACCTAATTATACAAAGCGGTTTACTCGATCAATGTTAGCAATAGTAGTTGGGTACCTACATAATAATACGTATTTATAAAGTGATACTTATATTTTTACTGAAAAACAAAAAAGGTGGAGTCTAGTATGAGCCGCGCGTGAAGTAAGGTAAGAAACAGCCGATCTTGTATAATACAGCGAGGGGGACAAAAATTTTCTTCTCCGTTTCAATGTGCGTAGATTCCAAAAATGCTATGTCCGACCGCCGTAAGCCGTATCACGTGTACCGGCTTCATTTTGGGTCTAAAACATTCGTTCTTTCGCACACATGTTCCATTTGGGACCTAGTTGTGTCCCGAAACTTTACAGCCCGATCGGATATACCCAGGGGTGTTATGAGTGAAAATGTGTGTGAAAATATGTACTTAAGGGGGGACCGGAGGCTTCCTAAAGATTCCTGGTTGCGGTATAGCCTACCTTGCCGTGGTAAGGGGTGGGTGTTAATGCAGGTAACGTAGTTGTGGCAGCTCCCCCCACCATCATACTTTGTCGAGCGCTCGGCGCTCTTTGTTTTTTTGCGAGGGGCTGAATATGAAACGGAGGTCCTCTGTTTATCGAGATCCACAGATGGAACTTGAACTTGAATCCTAAACACAACTGGTCTCTCACTTCACTCCTGCCTCCACAGCTCTAGTTTCTAGCACCTATATCTTGTACCGAAATTTTCATTGAAAAACAAGCTTTCTAAGTTCCACTCATGCAGCATGATCAGATGACAGCATAATTACTATAATAAATGCTAATTGTAATAACTATATTATAATAAATGCTATGAGGGACAACAGTCCCAAGTACAATAAGAGGCTTTTCACATTCAATTTAAATTAAATTGCATTACCGTCCGGTACCTAGTAAGGGAGAGCGATTCCCCAATCTACAAAACTTCGGTGCCTACAATTCTACAATTTCTTTGTAACGACATTTTTCGAAAACCGCATTTTATTAGGAGTACCTCCTTTTTTGTTCTAATTGCCATACTAGTAAACGCTTCTTTTTGGTTTATTATTCTGTGAATAATACAAATAGGTATGTATTCGCTCAGCAAACAATTTTATAACACCCCCTCAAAATTTTTTCTTTTCCGTTTCAAGGTGCGTAGATTCCATAAATGCAATGTCCGTCCGCCGTATCAGGTGTACCGGCTTCATTTTAGGTCTAAAAAAGTCGTTCTTTCGCACACATGCTCCATTTGGGCCCTAGTTGTGTCCCGAAACTTTGCAGCCCGATCGGAATATACCCAGGGGTGTTATGAGTGAAAATGTGTACAAAAATAGGTACTTTTTGTGCTTTAGTAATATGTTAGTAATATGAGCTTTTGAGGTATCGTTTTCTATGTTTTTGGGGACGAGAAGACCGAATATGAAGTCGATTTTGACCAAAGAGTAGAAAATTGAGGTTCTACCAAATCAGCTCCCAAAATTGATCCAGCTCCCAAAATTGATTTTTTATGAGTCAAAAGCCTGGAAAATCGTCTGAAATCACCACCAATTTGTATAATAACACTAGAAAAAGTGTCAACACGTGGATCAAGACGATTAAATGGCACTACCAATGGTCAAAGATAATTTAAAAAAAAAAAAAAGGAGCCTACCTAATTCGTGTTTTGGGGGCCAAAATTGGTGGAAAACATCAGAAATAGCTATTTCAGTTCTTTTACATGAAAGAAACAATAAATGAAGAGCCAATATTTCTGTACGTACCTATGTCCAATAGAATAATAAACCCATGTGAAAAGGACTTCGCAGCGTTTTTTTCTAATGTTCTTAGAACATACGTTTTTACAGTTTCGACCTACCAACATACGAAAGAAATGTTTTATAGAAGGGTTTCACAATCAATTCGTGAGTCATGTTGTACTTTACAACATATTTATTACAATATAAAACTCGAATAAAATAATATCACAAGTAAATAATCAAAAACTGTTAGGGCACATCATCACTTCCGTCATCGGCGGTTGGTGGTGTTGGTCCTGAAAAAATAATGTAAGCTGTATTATTCATGAATTATGTTATACTTTTAATCAGTGTATGTGAATCATGTTTAATTTTAACACAATTGTAGCACCTGGAACTGGGAGCCACACAAATATGTACCAATATGCAGTGGCGTAGCCAGGATCGTTGAAAGGGGGGGTTATCGGAAATAGAAAAAAAAATCCTGTCATGTAGCATGGCTATAAGAGCGAATTTTCAAAGAAATATTCGTGATATTGTGTAAAAAGATGATAAAGCGAGAATCCATACCACTTTTCTTAAAATTATATAACTTTTCGTGATTTTAGCCATTTTTACCGATGTTTGACCCTAATAAAGTCAAATTTGACCCACTTTGTTTTTGAGAAAAATGGTTTTATCATCGAAACAGTCCGTCCGTCGTCATTAACCACCCCACACAACGTCAGGTGAATTAATATTGATTTTACCAATATTGATTTTTACCCCAAAAATCAAAATCTGACCCCTAATCTGTGTGAAAAACAACTGAAATGGCATTTTTCTGTCTTTACTCAACCTTCCATACCACTGCCAGTGATTTTATAGCAATTGTTTGCAATTTTAGCAGTTTTTACCGACTTTTGACCCCTAAAAACTCCAATTTGATCCCCTTGGAATTTGAAAATTGCTCATCTTCGAACTCATCCTCTCGTTTGGCAATACAAACATTTTGGAGAAACAAACCGGGCCAAACCTCAGCAGCAAATGTAAGGCGTCTTACGAGTCAAGTTAGGTACTCTACCTTTCATTTCATTTCAGAACATACATTATTGAAGCCTACAGGTACCTATAACACCGCGCTACATTCACACGGACGGACGGACACACCAGTGCAAATCGAGACGGCCAAGTAGACTAACGTTCGAATTAGTTCATTATAATATTATGATGTCAACACTAAAATTTAGGTACATGCCTATAAATATCTTGAACTTATAATAACTTCCTCTGATTCGAAGATAACAAATCATAAATACGTAGCAACTAAGGTATAAATAAGTATAAGTAAGGTATAAGTAACTTACCTTGATGATTGCTACTTTTTTTCTCTCTTGTCTGTGATTCCTGTAATTGCTTGTTTCTGCTCAGCCTCTTGCTGAAACATTTCTTCTTTGGCATTTCGGTCGAGAATTACTGCATACAATTCAGGGCTACGAGTGCTGGCTCTTGGCTGACGTAAACACAGGTGGTGCGCGTAGGGGTGTGGGGGTCATCAACCCCCCTGAGCGAGGCTGCTGGCATCTAGCGCCAGACGCGTGAACCCCGTTCACCCACAACTACATGGGCTGGTCATTCCCGCCACAAGGAATTCCCCAGCAGAATTTCCAACTTTTCTCTGGCAATAATCAGCCGATTTTAGTGGTTCTTGCGGCATTCTTCCTATTTTTATACGTTTCAGGGCAATGCACTATGGAAATTCGAAACGTAAATTTCTATATTGTACCTAAATTTGAAAATTTTCGAAATTTGAAATTTCAAGAGTGCATTGCCCGAGAGAATGGAAAAATAGGAAGAATGCCGCAAGAATCATCAGAATCGACCGATTATTGCCGGAGAAAAGTTGGAAAAACCGTTTTATACACCGTCCTGCACCCCCTTAAAGGCGTCAAAGCCCTTGTCACATGGGTTTATTATTCTATTGGACACACCTACAGAACTTTTGGCTGTTGATTTATTGTTTCTTTCATGTGAAATAATCGGAATAGCTATTTCTGATGGTTTCCATCAATTTTGGTCCCTAAAACACAAATTGGGTACGCTCCTTTTTTTTCCAAATTATCTTTGATCATTGGTAGTGCCATTTAATCGTCTTGATCCACGTGCTGACACTTTTTCCAGGGTTATTATACAAATTGATGGTGATTGCAGACGATTTCCCAGGTTTTTCACTCATGAAAAATCAATTTTGGGAGCTGAACATTTGGTAGAACTCAATTTTCCACTCTTTGGTCGAAATCGACTTCACATTCGGTCTTCTTGTCCCCAAAAACATGTAAAAAGATATCTCAGTAGCTCATGTTACTAAATCACAAAAAGTACCTCTTTTTATACACATTTTCACTCATAAGACCCCTGGGTATATTCCGATCGGGCTGCAAAGTTTCGGGACACAACTAGGGCCCAAATGGAGCCTGTGTGCGAAAGAACAAATTTTTTTGTCCGAATGTGAAGCGGGTACACGTGATACGGCGGACGGACATTGCATTTTTGGAATCTACGCACTTTGAAACGGAAAAGGAAAAGTTTTGAGGGGGTGTTATAAAAATTTATAGGTGTACTATTGACAGAATACTAAACCAAAACAAATCAAGCCGAACCATAACTTTTTCTACCGAATACAGGGCCAGCTTGAAATTGTCAACCGCGAGTATTGCGACTTTGTTGTTTGGGCACCTTCATTTCTTTATGTTCAGGGAGCGCATCAAAAGAGACAAAGAGCCACAAATATGTTCCCAAAACTTAGCCGCATTTTTGATGCAGCCATTTTACCCGAGATAGTGGTTTCCCGAAAATGCAGATCGATGCCACTCAGGCAGACATGATCTTCAATAAAATTTGAGAAAAATATACTCATGAAAAAATATACAAGTAAGCAATATTTTTTCAAATATTGCTTCCCTTCCCTCCACAATTCAAAGACCGAAAAATCCCAATTTGAGAGTGCAGTGTACTGTAATACTAATGTCAGAAGGCGAGCAGATGCCTCATGCAGCATGGCTCTAGGAGCGAATTTTCAGAGAAATTTGGGAGTAGTGAGCCGTTTCGTTCAAAACACAAAATTAAACAATATTCAACATTCCTTTAAATCGTATTTTTTCACTTGTCGAAAGACACCCCACATGCCCAAAGGATTGAACATGGATTTTGTTTTTTTTAACCATTAAATTGTAAATTTGAACAGCTGTCCAAACAGCTGGCCTGCAAGCGAACTCGTAATTACTCTTGAGCAGACGGATTTTTCTGAGCAACCAAGAAACTTTTATCGGAAAATTACTCTAGTTATCCTGCGGAACAACTTATTTATATACAAAATTAAACGAGAACAAAAAATCAAAATTCTGTGATCCGGTTCGCTGATGCGTTTCCAACGGATTCTGATGTCAGCAAGTAGAATCATAGGGAAAAGGTCTCTCCACGAAGAAATTTTCCGAGGACTTCAAAATAACACATTCATCACCCATAGACACCGCACATATTTACACAAATGTTATATGGTGCCTTCCAATCTTGAAAGCGGAACACCCCCTACCTGCGGCAGGAGTAGGCAGCTGGAAAGGTCATTCGCCTCCCTTCTCCCCTTCAAATGTAGATTTTCAACTACTCACAGAAGTTGATCTTTTCAACCGCCTACCAATGCTATTTCTTTTACGTAGGCGTTTTTTCCAATAATGCATGATTAGGTAATGAGTACCCAGATCCGAGCTGTACCTCCTTTTGTACAAAAAAGGTATTTACTTACAATTATTAACATTTCTGTAACAATTATTAACATCTGTAACAGAAGGGTATGCTGTGCAAAATTATAAACCGATGTGCAGGGATTTGCAGCGTTTTTCCAGTGTTGTTATACAAATTGATGGTGATTTCAGAGATCTCCTAGGTTTAATGACTAATAAATAATGAATTTAGAGGAGCTGAACCTTCGTTACAAGAGTAGGGAAGGAGTTTCAAACCTAGTTAGGGAAGCTACGACTGAGGAAAAAATTTGGATCAGTATACCGTATTACGGAAAAATTTCGGATAAAATTGGTAAAACATTAACGTCTAAAGGGTTCAAAGTAGGATATAAAACTAAACATAATCTCAAATCTTCATTAAGTTCAGTTAAAGATAAAATTAATGTTCAAGATAAAAGTGGTGTTTATAAATTAAAGTGTTCTTGTGGGCTTGACTATTGTGGTCAAACTGGTAGGAAGTTTAGAGAAAGAATAAAGGAACATGAAAAAGATTTCAGGGATAATAAGGGTGATTCGGCCTTTGCACGTCACTTGAATGAATCCAGTCATAGCTTCAATTTTGATCTTGCAGACAGACAGTTCATTGAGTATCTTCATTTTTGCCCAAAAGGGAGCATGTTGGATGTACTTGAAAAATTCGAAATTATTAAGAGTGATAGGTTGGGTAAATCTTTGAATGATGTAGTTCCTTTAAGTTTTTCTCCATTACTGCATTCATTTCTGTAACAGCTTGGTTCCACCCCTCTTCCCCCCCCCACTCATCACCTCCCTATCACCTCATGTTCCTTTCACTTTTTGGCATTCTCTTCCTGGGCCAATCAGAATCGACCCCCTTCCTTTGTTCCCTTCACCATTCTTCTTCACAACCAATCAAATTCGACCACCCTCCCTCTGTTCCCTTCACCATTCTTTTTCACAACCAATCCCAATCGACCACATTTCACTTTGTGACTATATATAAGGTCTCCTCTCCAGCATGCCTTCGGTTATTGTGTGTTACTGACGATGGTTTGATCACCGAAACCGGTATAACAGTGTTTTTTGCGTTTTTCGTGTATTAGTGGAAATAGACTATTTTTCAATAACTCCGTTTTTCTTCGTTACAACCTCAATTCTTCACTCTAGTCAAAATCAACTTCATATTCGGTCTTCTCGCCTTAAAAAACATGGAAACGTGGAAAGTAACATGAGGTTTTGAGGTATAGTTTTCCCTTTTTTTTCTCTCTTTTTTTGCGAGGCGCGGGGGGGGGGGTCGAGAAGACCGAATATGAAGTCGATTTTGTCCTAAGAGTGGAAAAATAGAGGTTCTGCCAAAGGTTCAGCTCCCTAAATTCATTTGGGAAATTGTGTGAAGTCACCATCAGTTTGTATAATAACACTATAAAAAGAGTCTGCAGGTGAATGAATACTATTAAATGGCACTACCAATGATCAAAGATAATTAAAAAAAAAAAGATAAAACAGCGTACCTGATTCGTATTTTGGGGGCTAAAATTGGTGGGAACCATCAGAAATAGCTGTTTCAATTATTTCACATGAATGAAACAATAAATGAACAGCCAACATTTCTGTAAGTATGTCCAATAGAATAATAACCCCATGTGACTAGGACTTTGCAGCGTTTCTTATCTACACATTAATCAAGTGTTCTATTGATCAAGTCTTATGAGGAGTATCTATGACTTCCTGTCTAGTTCTAAGTTTTTTTCTAAGAACTTCCACCGTTTGGCGATACTTGATGTCACACTGTGATGGTGGGAGGGGTTCAGTGCCGTCACTTTCGTCGAAACTTTGAAAGCTCATAGAAAAAAAAGAGCTCGTCCGGTTGGTCTGATAATTCTTAGAATAATACAAATAGAAGTCACGGGGTACTTCTGATTGTATATTTATGATACTTCCGTTACGATGTACCGAAGCAGTATATTTATGATAATTCCGTTCGCTGCTGCTCGCAGACTTCTCAATAATTCATTCGTCTTCGATGAAGGACAGATGTTTGATGATGGGGAAGTTCCACAGTTAAACTTAACTGCATTTTGGTTGTGAGGAATGAAAAAGGTTCATCATTCGGATTAGGAGAACGTAGGGCTTGGTATAAGTAGTTGAAAATAGGAAACTCTGATCCCTGTCGTGTTGCAGGGTCAGGAGGGAAAAGAACACGCAAGGGCTAAATAATAAAAAGTGAAAAAAATTACTAACTACAGCGTTGGGAGGCAACATAACTTTTCGAAGAATTGCCGTAATGAAGGCGAAGGAGTGGTAGGGAAAAAAGTCCCCAAAAAAAGAGAAGAAAATATGTTCGAAGAAAAATGAAGAAAATAAAATACGAAAGTGAATAAAAAGAAAGGCAGTCTGGAAAGTAAAGGTCTGGACCGCTAGCTCATTACAGCATAGGGTGGAGCTGAGGGAGCCCCTACGGCCTACAACCTAATAAGGCATTTATGGCGACCCCTCGAGCTGCCGCTTCGGCCTCAACTCGACACTAAATCGAGTTTGTGTCCTTGGCGGGCGACGGGGCCTCTGATGATTTCTGATAACCAGTATCGTTATTCTTATAGGACGAGTCAACTGTTACATTTATAATTCCTTAGGCTTGAAGCCAAGGTATGGGGAGTTCGAGTGGAATTGAAATACACGATAGTATTCAATCTGTGTTAATTACCGCATACCTGGGTTGTTTTGGTGAGTTGCTTGGGGGCCAGATAAGATAAAACCGCTGAAATTATTACAGAACGATTTATTTTTTCTTGTGTAGGCAGTTCTGCGAAGCTCACCTTTTTCTGTGTTCAATATGTCTAGACTCGTCCTTCCACCAGGAAAGCCCTAAATCGAGTACTGGAGCTGGCCGGGCCGATACAGTTTCATAAATACATGGATTCATGATTTCTATCGTTAAGGATAATGTGGACGACAGGTGTGCGAGAGAGAGAGAGAGAGAGAGAGAGAGAGAGAGAGATTGATTGATTGATTGATTGAATATATTTATTCACCTGTTACAAATAGGACCTTTTGGTCCTCTCTACCTTTACAACAGGATTATGTTTACAATTATAATCAAAAAATAAACTGAATCAGCCATTACTAAATAACTTATAAACTAAAATAAAAGAGCTTGTTTTCTACTAATAGTAAAATAAACACATCACATAGCGGTTTCTTAGGTAATGTAATTAAAACCTTAGATTGGTAGAAAATTCATACCAAAAGTACGTGTACTTAAGATAGATATATAGGTGAATATGAAGTGAGAGGATATTATTTGGATCGTATATCATACTTTACTGTAACTTACTGTGCTTACACTTACTGTACTTTACTGTAAATCACATCATACTGTACTTATCATACTGTAGATATATAGGTGAATATGAAGTGAGAGGATATAAGAGATATTATTTGGATCGTAAATCATCATAATACCGTAATAATATTTCTTTGAAAGTTTTCTTAAAATTTGATATGGACGTCGCGCTGTTATATAGCTCCATGTACTCGTTATGAATCTGCGTTGCAAACATCCTAAATGACTGGGCGTAAATTGAAGTTCTATGCACTGGAACTTGCAACATTTCTGTAGCACATCTCGTGTTAATACCGTGTACATCACACATATATTTAAACATTGAAAATAAATAATCCGGATTTTTGCTTTTCAAAATTCTGTATAATAAAACTCCTGCTCGAAATTTTCTCCATTCTTTAATCTTAAGCCAACCTAATTTTCGATAATGAGGTGTGACATGTTCAAACCTTGATAATTTTATAGCGAACCGTAGACAAGCATTTTGGGCTACCTGCAATTTATTGTATTGTTCCCCTGTCATATCTGTATACACCAGCGCACAATAATCGAGTATGGGGAACAGCATGGCCTGAACTAATTTCAGTTTAACATCCTGAGGGAGATGATAGGCTAATCGTCTAAGCTGAAATAAACCTTTGAATATTTTATTGCATGTTTGCGTTACTTGTTCATCCCATGACAGTTTACAGTCCACTATTATACCTAGATTTTTCACTTTATTTTCTATAGATAGCACTACACCATCATCAAACATCTGTCCTTCATCGAAGACGAATGAATTGTTGAGAAGTCTGCGAGCAGCAGCGAACGGAATTATCATAAATATACTGCTTCGGTACATCGTAACGGAAGTATCATAAATATACAATCAGAAGTACCCCGTGACTTCTATTTGTATAATTCTAAGAATTATCAGACCAACCGGACGAGCTCTTTTTTTTCTATGAGCTTTCAAAGTTTCGACGAAAGTGACGGCACTGAACCCCTCCCACCATCACAGTGTGACATCAAGTATCGCCAAACGGTGGAAGTTCGTAGAAAAAAACTTAGAACTTAGAATGGAACATATTACTTTAAAAATATAAACAGGAAGTCATAGATACTCCTCATAAGACTTGATCAATAGAACACTTGATTAATGTGTAGATAAGAAACGCTGCAAAGTCCTAGTCACATGGGGTTATTATTCTATTGGACATACTTACAGAAATGTTGGCTGTTCATTTATTGTTTCATTCATGTGAAATAATTGAAACAGCTATTTCTGATGGTTCCCACCAATTTTAGCCCCCAAAATACGAATCAGGTACGCTGTTTTATCTTTTTTTTTAAATTATCTTTGATCATTGGTAGTGCCATTTAATAGTATTCATTCACCTGCAGACTCTTTTTATAGTGTTATTATGCAAACTGATGGTGACTTCACACAATTTCCCAAATGAATTTAGGGAGCTGAACCTTTGGCAGAACCTCTATTTTTCCACTCTTAGGACAAAATCGACTTCATATTCGGTCTTCTCGACCCCCCCCCCCCGCCACGCAAAAAAAAAGAGAAAAAAAAGGGAAAACTATACCTCAAAACCTCATGTTACTAAAACACAAGAAATACCTATTTTTATGTTAAGTTTCACTCATAACACCCCTGGGAATATTTCGATAGGTCTGCAAAGTTTCCGGACACCACTAGAGCCCAAATGGAGCATGTGTGCGAAAGAATAATTTTTTCAGACCTAAACTGAAGTAGTTATCCATGATGCGGAGGACGGCGTAGGGTCACTGCATTTATGGAATCTAAGCACCTTGAAACGTAAAATAAAAATGTTGAGGGTGAAATAAAAATTTTTTGCTGGGTTTTTTGGGGGTAAAAACGCTGCAACGCCATTGTCACATTGGGTTTTTGAAGGTTTAGTGAACATGAGCTTGTGAGGTATCGTTTCCCATGTTTTTTAAGGCGAGAAGACCGAATATGAAGTTGATTTTGACTAGAGTGAAGAATTGAGGTTGTAACGAAGGTTCAGCTCCTCTAAATTCATTATTTATTAGTCATTAAACCTAGGAGATCTCTGAAATCACCATCAATTTGTATAACAACACTGGAAAAACGCTGCAAATCCCTGCACATCGGTTTATAATTTTGCACAGCATACCCTTCTGTTACAGATCACAGCTCTCCGTATAGATAACCCTTTATATTATATAATATGTACTATTCTATACATATTATGTAGATCGCAGAACCTCCGTAGGTTAGTACCGAACGCCGTACTCGTTACTAGGTGCCTACCTAAATCACGAGTAAATGTTGCTAAAAGACCCCTAAAGTACCCTAAATGGCAAAAAGAAACTCAAATAATGAAGTTCTGAAGTGAAATTGTTGATGTGGAGTGAAAAAGTTGCAAACGTACCTACCAACAAACTCCAGCCCCTTCTACGTGGATGGTATGATGAACCGTTCAGTAATAATTTACCGTTGTGTAATAATTTACCATTGTGTAATAATTTACCCATCAGTAAAACTTCGAAGTTTGTTCGTTTCACTAGCTACCGCCAAACTTCAAAAGAGCCATCATTTTCCAAATGAAATAATATCACAGAACAACCAACCGAACTTCATAATTTGTGAAAATAATCAGGTGATCCCAAGCAATGATTTCATCTCGGGCCAATTCCCGATTGTTAGCACGTCCCTGGTGATGAGATTTGGGCTAAATGTATACAATTCGTTCACTCTGCTGTTGAAATACTCGCTACTATGTACCTACGTGAATCACGAGTTAAATGTTGCTAAAATAATTCTGTCGATGACAAACAGTGACTAAAATGGCAAAAATAAACGCAAATAATGAAGTTCTGAAGGAAAATTGTTGATGTGGAGTGAAATAGATGCCCTTTCTGCGTATATAACGGTTTTCTGTGGTCAATAACTACCCTAGTGGTACAGTATAATGAACCGTCGTGTAATAACTTGCCCGTCAATAATATTTCAACGGTTGTTCAAGTTGCAAAAATACCTATCAACAAAATCCAGACCCTTCTTGGTAGATGAACCGTTGTGTAGTAATTTACCGTTGTGTAATTATTTGCCGTTGTGTGATAATTTCCCACCGTGTAATAATAATTTACCCATCAATAATACTTCCGCGTTTCACAGGTAGGTACCTACCAACAGTCCTCACTTATCAAATGAAATAATATCGCTGAACAACCAACTCGACTTCATACGGCCATCCTTGATTATAATCAGGTACTCCCTAATGATGATATCTCGGCCAGATTTATTCCATTTGATTCACCATTTGATAATATATTATATAACATTTGATTCACGATCATGTTGACGAAGCTTTTTGGTGCAAACGAACGGCTGGACGTACAATACCCGGGTGGTCTCAAAAAATTGTTTACCTCATGACAAATTTACTAACGTAAAAAAACCGTTTCCGAGCTACGGCGTTCTGAAAATTTCAACCCCTATTTTTAACCCCCTCGAGATGACTGACAGTAACGTCGAGCTTCGAGGACCAACTACACCCCGAACGGAACCTATAACCCCAATTTCATCAATTTTTTCTCATGGTAACTAAGAAGAGTGGCCAGTACGGCGTACAGACAGAATTATGGTTTATTATTTTCAATAATGAACCATTGGACTAGAGCAAGAAAAAAAATTAAAAACTCTTACACCCCCCCCAACACACCACCACAACCAAATTTGATGGTTTACGTTTCAAGGTATGTAGAATCCAAAACTGCAAGAAAAATATTTATGTCTATACGCCGAACGAACCACTTTTCTTAGTTACCATGAAAGAAAAATGATGAAATTCGGGTGATCGGTACCGATCGGGGTTTAGTTGGTCCTCGAAGCTCGACGTTACTGTCAGTCATCTCTAAGGGGTTGAAATTTTCAGAACGCCGTATCTCGAAAACTTTCGATTGAAGGGTATTGGTTTTTTTTACGTTATTAAATTTGTCTTGAGCTAATCAATTTTTTGAGGCCACCCGGAGCATTGTACGTCCAGCCGTTCGTGTGCACCAAAAAGCTTCGTCAACACGATCGTGAATCAAACGGTATAAATCCGGTCCAGATAATCATCACTAGGGAGCAACTGATTATAATCAAGGATGGCTGTATGAAGTCGAGTTGGTTCTGCGATATTATTTCATTTGATAAGTGACGGACTATTGGATTTAGTTGGTTACGTACCTACTTCTGAAACTTGAACAAACGTTGAAGTATTGTTGATGGGTAAATTATTACACAATGGTAAATAATTACACAACGACAAATTATTACACAACGGTAAATTATTACATAACGGTAAATTATTTCACAACGGTAAATAATTACACAACGGCTCATCTACCCAGAAGGGGCTGTATTTTGTTGATAGGTACTTTTGCAACTTGAACAACCGTTGATGTATTATTGATGGGTAAATTATTATACAATGACAAATTATTACACTACGGCAAATTATTACCCAACGGTAAACCATTACCCAACGGTAAATTATTACACAACGGCTCATCTACCAAGAAGGGGCTGGATTTTGTTGATAGGTACTTTTGCAACTTGAACAACGGTTCATTATTTACCGATCACAGTCTGCTGTGGTCAGTACCCTCGAGCTCCCCCAGAAAAGCCTTAAATCGAGTACTGGTGCCTGCCCGGGAATTAAAGTTTCATACAAACGCGCGGGATCCAATAATTCAATCATTCATCTTTTTTTTGTAGTTATTCGTGAAGCATAAGGTAAATAATAAACCGTTGTGTAATAATTTTTCGTTGCGTAGTAATTTACACAATAACAAACAGTTGTGTAATAATTTACAGATAATAACCGTTGTGTAATAATTTACCTGTGTAGATGCCCTAAATCGAGCAGTGAGCCAGCCCGGGAATTGCATTTCATAACATTGTTGTTATTCATTATAACTTTTATTCAAGTTACAAAAGTACCTATAAAAAATTTCCAAAAAGTCATAATTTTCAATAATGAACCTTTGGAATCGAGCATGAAAAACGCGGCAAATCCCTGCACAACGGTTTATTATTTTTTACAGAATACCCTCCTGTTACAGATCACAGCTCTCTATATAGATAACCCTCCTATATAACATACGTACTATTCTACTCCCTCCGTAGGTTAGCACCTAACCCCGTACTCGTTACTAGGTACCTACCTAAACCGTTGTGTAATAATTTACCTGTATAGGTTCCCCTTCTACGGAGATAGAATAATGAACCGTTGTGTAATAATTTGCCCATCAATAATACTTCAACGGTTGTTCAAGTTGCAAAAGTACCTATCAACAAAATCCAGCCCCTTCTTGGTAGATGAGCCGATGTGTAATAATTTACCGTTGTTTAATAATTTTCCGTTGTGTAATAATTTGCCATTGTGTAATAATTTACCCATCAATAATACTTCAACGGTTGTCCAAGTTGCAAAAGCACCTATCAACAAAATCCAGCCCCTTCTGGGTAGATAAGCCGTTGTGTAATAATTCACCGTTGTGTAATAATTTGCCATTGTGTAATAATTTACCCATCAATAATACATCAACGGTTGTTCAAGTTGCAAAAGTACCTATCAACAAAATCTAGCCCCTTCTGGGTAGATGAGCCGTTGTGTAATAATTTACCGTTGTGTAATAGTTTACCGTGGTGTCATAATTTACCGTTGTGTAATAATTTGCCATTGCTTAATAATTTACCCATCAATAATGCTTCAACGTTTTTTCAAGTTTCAGAAGTACCTACCAACAAAATCCAGTAGTCCATCACTTGTCAAATGAAATAATATCGCAGAACAAACCACTCGACTTCATACAGCCATCCTTGATTATAATCAGATGCTCCGTAGTTATGATATCCGGGCCGGAGATACACCTTTTGATTCACGATCGTGCTGACGAAGATTTTTGGTGCACACGAACGGCTGGACGTACAATGCTCCGGGTGGCCTCAAAAAATTGTTTAGCTCAAGACAAATTTAATAACGTAAAAAAAAACAATACCCTTCAATCGAAAGTATACGAGATACGGCGTTCTTAAAATCCCAACCCCTATTCTGAACCCCTTAGAGATGACTGACCGTAACGTCGAGCTTCGAGGACCAACTAGACCCCGAACGGAACCGATAACACGAATTTCTTCAATTTTCTTTCATGGTAACTAAGAAAAGTGGCCCGTACGGCGTACGGCGGACAGACAGAAATCTTTTTGACATTTTATGTCTTTACTTTGGCACATGGACCCGAAAAGCGTAATACGAAACCGTTATGAGATACCGGTAAACAAGCGTTACAGTTGATATTCTGATGATTTTCGCTTACAACCGATTTGTTTCTACGGAACTTCATGTTTGCCATTTTTCATCGTACAAAAACCGTTCACCACTCGCTGGAATCGTGTGATTTTATTGAACATTTTCTTGTTAACCGTACCGTACCCCCGTACCTGGCGCGGTAGCTGAGCTGAGCATGATGAAAAAAAGGCTGGTAAACAAGGTAGTCAGCAACAGACTAGTGAAGAAAGTCATTACTTACTAGAATCGAATGTGGTAACCTTGCACCACCATGTAACCCGGATCGTGGTAATCTTGCAACCCGTAAATGATACCGTCAATTATCCCTAAATTCCCATTGGGACATAAAATGTCCCAATGTGTTGCACACTCGTATGCAAGCGTTTGATTAGAGATTTACGCAAAAAATCATGAGGAGTTTCATGTTTTTTTTTATATTATTATTGCAGTTTTGGATTCTACATACCTTGAAACGTAAACCATCAAATTTTGAGGGGGGGTAAGCATTTTTTTTTCTTGCTCGATTCCAATGGTTCATTATTGAAAACAATAAACCAAAAAACATTGTTAACCCCCCACCACAACATTTGAAGGTTTACGTTTCAAGGTACGTAGAATCCGAAAATGCAATGAAAACATTTCTTCCTGTACGCCGTAGATACTTCGTACGTTTCTTAGTTACCATGAACCAAAATTAATGAAATTTGGTTTGTTGGTCCCGTTTGGGGTCTAGTTGGTCCTCGAAGCTCGGCGATACTGTCAGTCATCTCTAAGGGGTGAAAAATAGGGGTTGACATTTTCAGAAAACTCGAAAACTTTCAATAGAAGGGTATGGTTTTTTACCGTTTTTAAATTGATCTTGAACTAAAGAATTTTTTCAGACCACCCGGAGCATTGTATGACCAGCCGTTCGTTTGCACCGAAAAGCTTCGCAAACGTAATTGTGAATGAAACGGTATAAATCTGGCCCAGATATCATCGCTAGGGATCACCTGATTATAATCAAGGATGGCTGTATGAAGGCGAGTTGGTTGGTCTGTGTTATTATTTCATTTGAAAAATGATGGACCTTTTGGATTTTTATGACAGGTACTTTTGCAACTTGAACAAACGTTGAAGTATTATTACACAGCGGTAAATTATTACCAAACGGTTTATTATACTATCTACGCAGAAGGGGCATCTATACAGGTAAATTATTACACAACGGTTAATTATTTACCTTATGCTTCATGAATAAGTACAAATAATTAATTAACGATTGAATCCCGCGCATCTGTATGAAACTTCAATTCCCGGGGCGGCTCCAGTACTCCATTTACGGATTTCCTGAGGGCAGCTCGAGAGTACTGCCCATAGAAAACAGTGGTCCACGCAGAAGGGGCATCTAAAATAATAATCGTTGTGCAATGATCTGCAGCGTTTTTTATTCCATTTTCGTATTCTACGTACCTTGAAACGGAAACCATATAATTTTAATGGGGGGGGGGGGGGGGGGGTCCCATGCTTGATTCTAAAGGTTCATTGTTGCAAACAATGATCCAAACTTGTACATTTCATTAATAACAGTGACTCTAAATTTTTCATAATCATGATACAAATATTAAGCAGATACGTAGGAACCAAAAACATTTCCATGATTCGATGTTTTCTCGCGTAGGTATAATTATATTTGATTGTTTTTGTTTTTACCTAGTAAGCGTATGCTCAAGATCAATCCATTGTTTTGGTTTGTATCACTGAGGAAGACCGAGTGGTCGAAACTGATATCCGAATATAAATTCTGACGACGTGCAGTTTCGGTTTATTATTTTCAATGGCGGATAGGGCGACCGAAGTCAGATGCTAACCTTTTTCGGTTCAGTTTTCGTTCAGCTTTGGCGTCTACCGGCTGGTGGAGTCACGCTAACGTTATGTCAACCTCTCTTTCATCCATTTTACTCCATGGTTAATACAAATCTATGTCCACACATGGCGTCAGGTCTGCCAAGACGCCAAAAAGCAGCTGTGAATACGACGCTCGACATTTTTATTTTCCAAGGAAAACAGAAGAAGGTAGCGTTATACAGATGTAAGGTTAAATTACGTTTCGTCATCTCAACACGACGAAAGCTGACACCGCGAGATCCCGGTATTTTTCGTCGTCACGGTTCGTCAAACTTTTCGGTGTCTTAAGTGCGCATGCGCAGCACTGCTTTCGTTTCGTCGTGAGTGTGTTGCAAAAACTCTCTAATAGAGAAGCTCTGGAATCGAGCATTAAAAAAAATAAAAAATTTTACGGTTTCCGTTATAGGTTGGTACGTAGAATTTTAAAATGGTATTAAACAAATCCGTCCGTCCGCCGTAATTCGCACTTAACTTAGTCCTTTCCTTAGTTACCATGAACCAAAATTAATGAAATTTGGTTTGTAGTTCCCACTTTGGGTCTAGTTGGTCCGCGAAGCTCGGCGTAACTGTCAGTCACCTCTGATGGGTGAAAAATAGGGGTTGAATTTAACATTTTTAAATTTACCTCGAACTTGACCATTTTTTAAGACCACCTGCAGCATTTACGTACAGCCGTTCGTTTGCACCGAAAAGCTTCGTCAACATGATTGTGAATGAAACGATGTACATCCAGCCCAGATATCATTGCTAGGGAACACCTGACTATAATCATGCATGGATGAATGAAGTCGAGTTGGTTGTTCCGGGACTATTTCATTTGAAGAATGATAGCTGTTTTGGATTTTGTTGATGGGTACTTTTGTAACTTGAACAAAAATGTTATGCTTCATAACTAACAACAAATAATCAATGATGAATTATTGTTGAATCTACGGAATATTTATGTAACTGCCATTCCCCGGCCGGCTCCAGGGCTCGATTTCCCCGGGGGGAGCACGAGTGTACGTACCTACTGACCACAGAAAACAGTGTTCTACGCAGAAGGGGTATCAGTACAGGTAAATAATAAACCGTAGAGTAATATTCTGCAGCGTTTTTCTTAGCTTCTCCATGTCGTATGGCCACAAGCTGTGAAAGCCATTCGACAAACGGAAAAACTGTTAACAAAACCAAATCAAGTACAGATGAATTATCGTAACTGGCAGAACCCTAACTGCATCATCTCAGTCCTGACTTCATATTCGCATTCCACACCCTTCAAAACATCTACGAACCATGTTTGTATGCAACTTCACGTAATTTCAGAGGCCTTTTCCGCCTAGATGATTGGCTTTTTGGGGAACTGTGCCACGGTCCACCGGTACGAAATAGGCCACAGAAATTACAGCCATAGATCTCACACTTCCTCACCATCCATTCCCCTAAAAACCGTCCAAAACTCAACGACGCCTCGTCGAGTTCGAAAAAAGAAGGTCATTATGGAGAAATGAATCACCCCAATGAAGCTACGAGTATTAATGCTCGAAACGGATTAGATAAAGTTAACTCGTTTAAACGCATCTTGTGGCGATATTTAGAAGGCGTTCGAGATAATGACTCATCCAATATCCGTATCTCATTGAGGTTCCCCAGCCCATTCCCCGCCTAATAGCCCCCGTTATTTTCTCGTCTGTGTAAGTATAAAGTTTGAATACTGATGCACATTTCAAAATTAGTATACCAGTTAGATCGTGCAATGATTCAAAGACTTGGTCAGGCTATCTCTAACTCACTAATGAATAATGACTAGTTGTAATAATGTAATACTCGTGAATCCGCTGATAAATTCCCAGGAGAAAAACTGCTCGAACCAATTTGATGAAATTCATACTCGTGACTATAAGCGCAATCCATGTCAATTTCATCTAGGTACCATGAACTATTTTTGGCCTCGTTTTCAATTTTCGGTTGATAAAGGAACCAGAATGTCACAACAACTACCCATCTGTGTGAAAAATTTATAGAAAAACTCACATTTGACCCAGTTTTATGATAAATAACATTCTTTACTGTCGTAATAGGTACCTAGTATTTTTTTCTGTCTCATTTTTCTCACATTTTTGGCGAATTTGCAATCGTTTTTGGGACCCGTTTTTCGATTTTTGACCATCATCCCAATTAACTCATGGATGTGTGGGGATTAGTAGATAGCTCGACTGTGAATGCCTTTGATACCAAAGAGGGAAACGTCGTTTCGTGTGTGCGATGCATCAGAGCGAGCCTGGCCCGCAGCTGGCCCCCCTCCTAATAATCTTCCCTAATAATTTTAATTAGTTTCAATGGAACGCCCCTGTACTCTCCGAGCAGATGTTTCTTCACAAGAAAACAGAAAGTTACATTCTCAACTAGACAAGGCATGTACCATTCATAAGATATTTTTCGGAAAACGATCTAAACAGATGTTTGAGGGTCCCAAGAAATAAAATAAACCCCTGAGACGAAACCGTTCTTTGATGAATAAAGGAAGTATAATTTATTATAATCGGAGTTTGAACATCGAATGGGGTACTCCGGAAGGTCTTTGCTACCGAAGTCATACCGCTGTTACAAGAAATTCTAGCTGCAATTTTACACATAAATCGAAAAATAATATTATCCACTCCCTGTCTGCTAAAATACCTGTTGGCGTTGGTCTGCTATAATCATGAAAAGTTTGCTCAAATTTTAAGGTGGAAACGTTCCTCCACTTGTCTTTCCCAAGGTTCAAAAACACTTTCTCGTTACGCGCTGGCTGTATCTAGCGCGGAAACCTCTGGAAGATTTCAACTCGGATCAACTCTCGCAAAGGGAAATCCGGGCCAATTGTCAATCTCGCTGCTGTTTCAATAGCTCTGATTTAATTCGGCTGTACGGGAGAGAGAAAATTTGCAACATGCGCGACTACTTTTCAGTGTCCGAGGGTGGATGGAGGATTTGTCCCAAAATGAACAAGGTTTTAAACAACGGCCTGCATAACTAACATCTTCTAATGATTGAAGACGTACGTAGTGAGGGGGGGGGGGGGGGGGGGGTCAACGAATGAAGGAAGGGATGCTCGGGCTGGGTTTGAAATAGTCCAGGAATGATAATAATTAGTATGTGACAGAGAAATTGAATACGTGCCTGAGGAAGCAGGCATCGGAACGTGAAGATCGATTCACCCAACACTTACCAGAAGAGGCAAATTGATGGATCTTATAGACAAAGCGAATTCTGAAACCCTGCAGTTTGAAAGATTTGAGGTTGATGGTCGTAGACGTGGCAATAATTTACTGATATTCATAAACATGTCTGGTACTACGAAAAAAGAAATCAGCAATAACCGTGTGAAATACAATACGCGAAGCATGAGAGTTCAACCAGACACGAACCCGCGGCTTCAGCCTGGGCGCTGAGATGAGTACATACCGAGTATTCACTTCTTTCTCTAAAAATTGCAATAACAAAAAGGCGAAACTTACGTGCATATCAGTGTTTTCCACATGAACTAAATTGAAATAAATTCAATGAATAGTACAGCTAGGTAGGAAGTATGCGGATCAATAGTCTCATCTTCTATAAGAGGTGACACACAGCACCACGAGTATATCCAAATAAAAGGTACAAAAAAATGTTCCATGGAACACTAGGTATTTCCGTCAAGTAAAAAGGCTCTTTCGCCAAGATAAAATTCACCAGACGTTACATTTTCTGCATCACGTTCAACATCAAGGGAAAAAACGCTGCAAATCCCTGCACAACGGTTTATTATTTTGTACAGAACCATTTTGGAACCATTGGAACCATTCTGTTCCAGATCACAGCTCTCTGTATAGATAACCCGTCTATATAATACATGTACTATTGTATACATAAATATCATGTAGACCGCAGAACCACCGTAGGTTAGTACCTAACCCCGTACTCGTTACTAGGTACCTACCTAAATCATGAGTTAAATGTTGCTAAAATAATTCTGTCGATGGCAAACAGTAACTAAAATGGCGAAAAGAAACGCAAATAATGAAGTTCTGAAGGAAAATTGTTGATGTGCAGTGAAATAGATGCCCCTTCTGCGTAGATCACTGTTTTCTGTGGTCAGAACCTACCCTCTGGTCAAGTATAATGAACCGTTGTGTAACAACTTGCCCATCAATAATACTTCAACGATTGGTCAAGTTGCGAAATTACCGATCAACAGAATCCCGCCCCTTCTTGGTAGATGAACCATTGTGTAATAATTTACCGTTCTGTATTAATTTACCGTTGTGTAATAATTTACCGTTATGTAATAATTTACTGATGTGTAATAATTTGCCGTTGTGTAATAATTTACTGTTGTGTAATAATTTACCCATCAACAATACTTCAAATTTTGTTCAAGTTGCACAAGTACCTACCAACAAAATCCAATAGTCCATCACTTATCAAATGAAATAATATCGCAGAACCAACTCGACTTCATACAGCCATCCTTGATTATAATCAGATGCTCCTTAGTGATGAAATCCCGGCCGGATTTATACCGTTTGATTCACGATCGCGTTGACGAAACTTTTTGGTGCACACGAACGGCTAGACGTACAATGCTCCGGGTGGTCTCAAAAAATAGTTTAGCTCAACACAAATTTAATATCGCAAAAAAAACCATACCCTTCAATCGAAAGTTTTTGAGATACGGCGTTCTGAAAATTTCAACCCCTATTTTGAACCCCTTAGAGATGACTGACAGTAACGCGGAGCTTCGAGGACCAACTAGACCTCGAACGGAACCTATAACCGGAATTTCATCAATTTTTATTCATGGTAACTAAGTGGCCCGTACGGCGGAAAGACAGAAATATTTTTATTGCATTTTCGGATTCTACGTACATACCTTGAAACGTAAACCATCAAATTTTCAGGGAATTATTGAAAATAATAAACCAAAAAAGAAGCTCCCTGACGGGGGTCTCACTTTTCATAGCTTCTGCCCTGTTTTCGGATTTTCCCACATCTCTCACCTTTTACATAGAAGCGTCGAGTTGCCTATTCAGTTAGCGGATTCTTCCAATTATTCTCAGGACCCCTTCATCAATTTCCTTTCCTCCTTCCAATTAGTATGCTCTCCTTTTCAGGGGGTTTCACTCCTGAAGAGGAATGGAAGTCTTTCACACTGCTCCTGTTGAGGTTCACGATTGGGATTGATCGAAAGCGGTGATTTCGCTGGAATGGATAACGCTATCCGTAGTTACCATAACATGATCGAGACGACTACCTGAGACAAACAGCACACCTACCAGCTACCAAGTTCTATCCACATTAGTTTTTAAACATACACGTAGCAACAGAGCGAATAAGTGTGGGCACCGGATGCTAGTAGAAACTGTACTTATATGAGTCAAATTTCTACTACCATCCAGTGTCCTGTAGTCTCTGATAATATTGTGATGGAAACCATCACATGTGTTTATTGTTGTTTTCTGGAAAATTGTGGTTGTCCTGTTTTGGTATTGATTGCGGTAGGTTCGAAAAAATATACGAGCTCTTCATAGCGCGATTCTGGAGTTAATCTGTACAATATGATAAAAACCGGTAAAGTTGTTACCTATTTGTTGAATTGACTCAAGTGACTGGATCTTTTGAATCTCAGAAGTACACCAATAACTTACTGTGTACTGGTTTCTTCAAAAGTACACCTATGACTGTATATTGGTGAGCATTGTCTTTTCTGAATTTGGGGATCATCTATTGTTCTGCTGAATTTGATAACATGTGACAAGTTCTTCATGGCAAACTGGTGCCACTAACACGTACAAAGACGTATTTCTATACCTTTTTCTGATACTTCTATAAAGCAGACCCACTGGTCATACTTATGGTACTTGATACTACTGTATACTGAAGTGAAAAACTGTTAGGTATACTTGACAAGTTTTGAAAATGAAAAATTACTAGCTGTTGCTACCAAGTGTTGGGAGTTGAAGACCCACTAGAAGATATACGTTCCCACGGTACTTGATTGTCGAGATGGCCACTTGAAGTGAGAGGTTTCTGCTCCTGACCCTGAAGTCAGCCGTAAGAGTGGGAAAACAGACGCATAATTAACTCACTAGACTAATAACTCATAGAAGAGCAGGATGCTGGGGCGGAGGACCCTAGGGGTGCATTTTGGGACCTCTCTAAACCAACTATGCTTCTGCTGGTTCATTTGTGTAGAATGACAGTTTCAGGTATCACAAGATGCATTTAGGCGGATCACTTTACAATCACTATCACAGCTTCCTTAACCCTCTCACTAGAAAATTTTCGCATCTCAGCCTAGAATCGAACCCGAGCACCCAGAACATAACAAATCTCCAACTGCCAAACGCCCTGGACCGGTCGGTCGCCTACTGGAGACGGCGCCAGAGTGGGAAATCTATAGAGAAACCGGACAGTTAATTAACCTACTAAACTCTTCAACTAAGGGTAGTGGTTGCTGGGGTGGCAGACTCCAGGGGTACATTTTGGGACCTCCCATTCCCAACTACAAAACACGACATCGGTTTGGTATCGGGATTGTTTGGAATCCCAGCATCACTGAGGGTTTGCAATACAAGGGATGATTTTAGTGGCAGTTTCGGGAGGCAGAATTCCGGATGGCTTTTAGCGCTTTGAGGTTTTAGTCGAGAGGTTGGGACAGGGGTGGACATTAGTTACTGAAAGGGAAACCCAACTCTGGGTTTGGGGTTCGAACAATCGACGGTATAATTTCTGCTGTAAACCCCACCAGCCATATTACACCCATTTCTGCCCTCCTACCGTTCTGCGTCCAAAAGGGCTTTCGCCACTTCAATACGCTCGACTCCATTAAAAGGATGAAACAGCCGACCATGCGGAACAACGATTTGGGAAACCAGCCCACTGAACTCCCACCTTACGCACGAGTTGGGCACCTTTTCATTTACTGAGGATTCCAGTGTACCAAGATTGGGGATTAGTAAGCGTTCGATTCTATGCGGTCAAGGGCACGAACAGTAGATACGTGAACAATAATAAATTGACTATGACGGCCGCAAAAATCAAGATTACTACATTGAGGTAGATACTAGAATATTTAACAAGAACACGGATCCATAAGCTGTAGGTGTTCAAGTATGTTAAGTCATTCTCGACGTTTTTATGGACGTTTTGTCAGTACCCGGATGAAGCCTCTCAGGAGCCAAATTCAACCACGTGGCTGGATAAGTGATGGTACCAACCTAGACTTCAGCTTGAAAGGCCATAGGCCATAAGACCACCACCTTTCAAGCAGTCTCTTGCTAATGCAAGGGTTGAGTTTTATTCATTAAATGAAAGAATTCATATTAAGGAAATAATTATGCTTCTGGGACATGGCTGGTTGCATTCTCATTTCCATCTGAACTGAGGTGATTCCTTCACTAAGTGCCCACTTAGTACGAATGCTCTGGTGCTCTGTCCAGATATTATCAACTCGTGTCTGAGGATTCAACATGTGTTTTTCCTATTGCATTATCCGCCCCTTGAATAGTGAATGATGTTAAACCTATCCCTCAGAGTACAACGATCCTTTATTGAACAGACTGTCCTCCAATGTTTCAAAAACACAATAACTGATGTAGCCCCCTTCAAGGCTTACTTCTGAGCCATGCCCTTCCCTCAATGGCCAGGATAACGAGCCTTCCCATTGGTCACTATTGTAACCTTCAGGTATATAAGGGCCCTCTAGGGCCATGTAATACCATTCTACAATAAACCTTCGTACTGTTACGCCAGTCGTTTCTTCAGATACATCAACAACTTAGTTTAAAGCAACTATTGTAGACACACTAAAGATGTTAGAGATTGCCAACAAAAAACAATGCCAAGGATAGAAGCAATAAAAGTGAAGGAATTTCGGGCTTAAATATTTACGATTCGCTGCCCAAGTTTTGGAAAGAAACAAAGCAATGCAGTACAAGGCCCCAACCATGCAAGTTTACTACCAATTTATAGCGTGGGAAATCATCTTCTTCTAGTGTCGTGCACCTGTCATGCGTTGCGATATCTCCAATAACTTGCAAGGTCCCGGTCCTCTGCCTGACGAAGTCCTACAAAACTGGCAATGCACGTCCATGCCCTAACGTTACGCCGCCGGGACAGCTGCGTCCGGCATACGGCCCGTTTCCCATCTATCCCCCTTCACCTGAAACAGGCGAGGAACCATGTACCGGGGGGGGTCTCTAATTTTATGTGACAGAGGTATGCCACCTTTCTCCTCTTGATCGTGGAGAGCTCTTTTCTGACGCCAGCTCGTGCTAGGACGTCCTCATTTCGCATGTACCCATGAGATGCGAAACATTCGGCTCAGCACCCACATTTCAAAAGCTTCCAGCTTTTTGATGCCAGCCTTGAGGGTACGTCTCTACCTCGTACAGCAACACCGACCAAACGTAACGTTTCACCAAGCGGTTTCTAATGTCAAACGATAGGTGACCATCACATAAAAGGGAGCGGAGCTTCATAAAACCACTCCGGGCTTGCGCAGTCCTACTGCGAATCTCTTGCTTCAGCGCCTGGATGCTAGGACATGCTAACAACCATGAATTTGGTCTTCTTGATATTTACTCTCAAACCAGTTGAACTGACTGCGTCCAATAATGCGCTTCACAGCTATCTGCTATGAGCACCGTACTGTCAGCATACCGCAAGTTATTTATACGGATCCCATTTACTGTTATTCCCAGTTCCACATTGTCCAGAGCTTCTGCAAATACTAGCTCGACATACAGGTTGAACATGATTTGAGGAAGAAGGTATGCAGCCTGGCGAACCCCTTTCGGAATTTCAAATTCCTCAGTCAGTGTGCCATCACTGATTCTCATGGCTGCGGGCTGATGCCAATACAATTTCCAGATGACCACACACGTCCCTTCTATCAATATCAGCCTGGTTCAGACATTTCATCAAACGACCACATGACCTACGCTATCGAAGGCTTTCTCATGATCGATGAAACAGAGGAATAAATCTTTGGTCGAAACAGAAAAGATTTAAACATGTGTACCAATGATTTTAAACAGAACACAGCCTCTCATGACTGCCAGACCCTGACGAAGCCAAACTGCGACTCACCACTAAGAACAACCTTCTGAACAACCTTGCTTGGAGGACTCCCAAGAAAATCTTCAGCACATGGCTTAGCAGACTTATCGGGCAGCAGTCACTGCACTTCAGGGTACCAGACTTCTTCGGGACCTTAACAAATGTAGACTGAAGCCAGTCTGTTGGGATGCAACCTGACTCATAAATACGATTGGAGATTTTACAGTCAGTACCATACTGTCCTCGTCAATAAGTGAACTCACCATGCACTAGGTCACTAACAGGAGCTTTGCTGGCTTTAGTTACTATGATGGCATAGGCTACCTCACTCTTCAATATAGATGAACCATCCATGGAAGTTAATGTGCCGAAATCTGACTCAGGAGGCCTGACACCCCTGAAAATCGATTCTGTATGACTTCCATAAAGCCTTAGCTCACTTGCAACTGAAACTAGGGAGCCTTCATCATTCACAAGGTAATTCATTTCTCAGCAGACAAACCCTGAACTTGAATTTGAGATAAAATCACCATTTTAAATACCTACATTGTCAAAATCAAGTTCCCGAAAAGGAAATCTCAAGAAACATGGACAATGAAATGCGGAAGTCAAAAACTAATATAATCATTTTTCAATGCTTTGGACAGAGGTACTTGCAATCATTTATTCAAAATTATGAACATACCTACTAGCAGCAGTATAGTTTTTCCTCAAGGACTTACCTGAAACATAAACAAATGGGGTTACCGAACATGTACATAACCGTAGGAATATGCATAATCAACAATCATGAGGTAACCAATGTGCATAATCACAATAAACATCGACTCTACCAACCTATGTAATTAATACACAAACATATACATTCAAAAAATATTTATTTATTTATTTATTTCACGGGCGAGCCCAATTACATAATAACATTCAAGAGGAGTGAAAAATTAAATAATACAATAAAGAACTTGAAAAAAAAAAAAAACTAAAATATTTCATGAATAACTGATAGGGGAGGAATATAACAAGGTCTTTAAGGAAGAGAGTGAGGAATGGAAGAAGTCGAATTCCGGGTTAATGGTTAGAAATAAATTCGCAGTCCGAGGGAGCCTACGAAGATAATTAATGGAGGTAGGTAATAAAGAATGCTCAGATATGCGTTAGGCAGATCAACTAACTATACTTGCAGATCAATAATAATGCAATAATGATGATCACGGTCAGGATGAAGTTTTCCGGTTTCAACGATAACGAGTTAATACTGCTATAGACACGTTCGAGAAATTAGCGTGAGACGTTCTCAGCCGATCAGTTTGTTCTGAATGAACCATATGTACCTACTTCACAATAGATAATAACGGCAGAGCCCTCTTATTAGATATCTAACTGAATGGATAAAGCCAAATGTTCATGACCCGGGTAGCATACTTAGTTGAAAATATGAACAAATGGAAGGAGTGTATTTCCCAGTGATTACTGTGAACTAACGATGACGACCTATTCAAAGCGTTTCAAGTTATATGTGGATATATCCTATGCGACAAGCGCAAAAACCGAAAAAATCAACTCACATCAAATGGCTGCATCGAATGGAGAGTTGTCAATTTGAACCAATCCAGTCGTAAAGGGAAATCTTCGTTCATGAAACTAACTAAGTGTACAATCATGTGAAAGCCGTAGGACCCAGTAATTCTTTTCGAGGAAGGTATCACTCCAGACTCACTACACCGTCACAAGGAAAAACTCGGGGGCAGCGTCGGGGTTAACAATGATGATGATTACGGCCATAGCCCACTACAAGTGCCCACTTTTCGGACCACTTTCACTTCGGTGGTGACACCAGAGGCAATTCTTCCTTCACTCAGGACGAACTAGAATGGGAGTTTTGTTGAAACCAAGGACAATAATCAGGACTGTACTTCGAACCCTGGGCCTAGAAAATTTCATCTGGCATAACTAATTTAGAACAGCAGGATTTGACATAGGGTAGCATTATTAAGACCACAAGAGAATTTGAGATAGGTAGCATACATAGTTTTCAAAGTAAGATCCAGAATACATGTTTGAGCTTGGCAGCCCGAGAATTTGAACAAGTAAACATACCTAAAGAAACGAGGAACCTGACCGCGGGCTCAACGGCGGTTATTCCGATGGTCCAAAAAGCAATTATACACTCTAAATTTTGAAATCCCATAGGAGAGCCGAGCTAGCAGCCACCGTAATTATTTGAACCACAGACCGTTGAGAATCTTCTCCATACTTAGGAGAAATCCAACAAATCACGAAAATGAAGAAGTTAAGACCTACCTATCTACGAGTATATACCATGGTCAAGTATGAAAAATGTTTTCTTCTAAATCTTGGCGTATTCTTGGGCTTAATACATACACCAACAAATCTAGCGTTTTTTCTTTACTCATGTGGTGTCGAACATCTCAAATTCCAGAAGCCACAGTAGGATATCGGTCTGGTATATATCTGTCTCCTAGATTCAAAAGAATTCTGTCACTATATTCCTTCCAACCTTACTCACTCTTATCATGATTTGACGGATGAAGCTGCACACCACGATGAAGTAAGTGTATTCCTAACGTCAGTGGATTTGCAGAGTGTAGATAGCATATTTGCACAACTGTAGCTTCATCAGTTATAGGCGCGCTGCATCTGTTTGAGCTAGGTCCAGGACAACCACACATGACCACATTTTGATTGAGATAATTTTGATAATAAGCTGAGTATAACCCCCATGCTGGGGTGAATGAAAATAATTAGTTTACACTAACAGCATAGAAAAAGTTTTGTCATTTGCCCTCAGCAACTGCAAATTCTTACACTCCACTTACAGTCTACTTCTTACACTCTTACAGTCAGCTCAACTATGAGCTCAAAACTAACTTCTGGAGATAATTCTGGTTCAAACCAGATCCAAACGCTCATTCGCACAATCAGTCTTCCTACTTGAGTACCAAAGCCCTCGTTACCCAGTCTGCATGCCACACCACCGACACTATTAAAACGTTTTACGTCACCGCAAAGTGACTTTCCCGACCCCACGACGCTGGAAAACTCGACTGTGACGAATCGCCCACGACCCACTTGTCAACTTTCCTTCGGTGCAGAACGTTTCACCAGGTTTTTTCACAACTACGTTCCTGCCCTATCTCGCTTCCTCTACCACGCCTCGTCTATCACCCTCGCAATCGCCTTGACCCCCCCCCCCCCCCCTCCAACACCCCCACTAACGAACGACTCGTGAGTTTTTCCGTTTTTCACCATCTCCTGCTACAGTCTGAAACGAATCGCTTTACGATTTCCCGATGCATTGCTCAACAACACTTTTGTTATAACCAGACCCCCATGCCGGCATTTTGGTTATTTTCATCACAAAACGTTCTCGGGTTCTTGTCTTTACTTCCCCGGAGCGGGGTGCCGAATCGTTCTTAATACGTTCGTTTTCTGTCGACCAAAGTGGGACAACCTTGCGGAAACGTCGATAGATCGACCAAAGGCTTAGCGAATCGAGCAAAGCGTTTTAGTTATACAACTTGCAGCAGAGTGAAACAAGGGGCGAGGTGACTAGAAGTGGTACTGGAACACTGAAGAATACACATGGATGCTTGATATTTTGTTGACTGACGTGCGTTAATACGGTTACAGATACTTTAGAGATAATAATGCACTGTAACTGTATAAAACATCCAGAATTGGGCTACAGAAAAACGATTTATGATGTACCTTTGGATTCAGAGAGCAGAATCCCAAAAACCCGAGAAAGTTCTAGGAGGTCTGGTGACTCAGACCTGAAGTCATAGGAGGCAGGTTGCACACATCTACCCCCACCCACTTCCCCTACCGCCACAGTACAATACTGGAGCTGCCCTGCATATCAATTAGTAGCTCTGTTCGTGCAGTCTCTCAGAGCTTGTTCCCAACCCACGAGACCAGAGGCAGCGGAGCCCTGCTCCGAACAAGCTTCAGGCTCACCCTGCTCCGAGCGAGCGTGTTCAGAGCTCACCCTACACCGAGCCAGTTGGGTTTAAAAAAAACTGAACTTGCTCGGAGCTATCCCCGGGGGGACAGCACGAACAAAGCTAGTAACAACGTTGCCACAGTGCCACACGTTATTTCAACTCCACCAAATCGTGGAAGGTTACAGATTCTCCAAACTTGTTAACCCACGACGTAATATCTGTGAGGAAGACTGGTGATACACAATCATTTCTGGACCCAACAGGACTACAAAGCACAGCCAGACTCTGGAAGAAGAAAGCCAAAATAGGAGGTTATCAAATCACGCATGGTTCCAGGGTTAAATAACCCAGCCTGATGTCGTTCGGCACCGCTGAAATTATTGGAATACAGCACAGAGGAGACCCCGGCCAAAATGTACTATTCTTCGTAGTGAGTCATCAAACAACTCCACCAAATCATACATGGTTACAGGATCTCGAAGCCATCCAAGAAAATTGTATGATATAAATTGTATTCCTAGTTGCACTTCTAAATTATTTACGTTACTGTTCGGCATCAAAAACCCGGTTCATCCACGTGCGAATCAAACTGAACAATTTGCTGTGATGGGGAACCTGTTGATTCGGGAGATGGTTGGATTTTTACAGATGCGTGTCTAGAGACATAGTAACGGACGGTGCCTGGGACTGTGTAGTAAACCACAAACCTATATCAAAAGAAGATGGAACTAATTTAACATACCATTTCCTGCTTGCTTATTGTTTTTAGGCTCAAAATACGAGTTAAATAAACCACAACTCTTTGTTAAATATGTGCTACTGTCTCATACACGAAAATTTGATTCCCCTAATGCTATTAACGCATTGAAACAGCCGATATCTTTTTGCAGCTCCATCATGTGTTGTAGCAGACCAAGGTAGATGCTTTGCTAGCAGTGACCACCAATTTTGTAATGGTCACCAAATTTCATTTCATTTCACTGCTACTGCGCAGCTCATGCAAATGCTCAAGTGAAAGAGTTATGTCTGTTTTGACCAATACGTTGACCTACAGAGCTTGGAGAACGCTCTTGGCAGGATGCTGTCCCAGATACTCAGTTAGCAATCAACTGTACCATAAATCGTGTAAATCGTTCTTGCCCTTGGAACTGAAAATGGGGCGACCGTTAAATCTTGGTACCAACTGAATCGGTCGCTGGTAATGCTAACGTTGATTTAGAAGCTATCCGTGATACTGCAGCTACGAAAATGACTCAATCAGCTCAATATGAGAAATCTCGTTTTGACAAGGAAAAGCCAAAGTCAAATTAATGTATATGATAAATTCTTACTGATCCAAAATGAACAACGTAATCAAACTAAGTTGAGCCCAAAATCTAAGGGTCCCTTTAGAATTATCATGTTCTTGAACATGATCGATATTTGTTGAAATCCCTCACATCTAGTCGTACCAGTATACAAGTATCCATATGATAGGGTAAAACCTGTACCTGAACCTTCCATTCAACCAGAATCTATCGGTCATCCAAGTGATCCGGATGATCTAAATATTGTCATACATGAGGAGGATGAATTTAATGATGCATGACGAGTTTATGTTTTTACTTGACTGAGAGAACTGAGTAACTGATCACACTGTCGAAATGATACAATAATTATCTGAAAGTTTAAAAAAAATCAACTGAATAATTTTGATTTTAATGATGGGTTGTGCGAACTTATTTCTTGTGTAGGTTATATGAACTATAATGTGAACTGTTATGTGCCTACTATGTCATTCACACTCCTAATATTATAGTCCCTGTACCGGCCAGGTATTGGCCTCACACTGGTATTTGCCATGTAGTGTGGTTGATGGCTCTTGATGGCTATTATGTGACGTGACTATTCGCATTGCTAGGGTAACAACTTCCATTATATCTTAAGTCCTTCATCCTATGTAACATTCTAACGTCTGCACGTACCTACTGCAATGTCACTGCTCATGTCAATCATGATGTATGGTGAAACTGTCAATTCTCCTCTGTTCCCATCCTATTGCCAGCATATGATAGTCTCCCGTGCTGTTGCTATTACACCGAGGGGCTGTCAACCTCTTCAGTAGCTATCCTACTCCTGCTGAGGCTACTTCAGTATCCATCTATATGCTCTCACCTGGGGAGGCTGCCAACCCTCACCCACACTTCTCATTCAAATTTACAAAGTAACACAGTTCACACAAAGGTGTTGCACGGATCCCCATATCATGCAAACCTCCCGCTATGTATATTCCTTGACCTTTCTGTCATGTTCAGGTGCTCATGTATGAATTTTATGCTACTTATTGCAAGCCACATTCAGGCCACATCGTCAGTGTGGCCAGGTGTCCAAGACAGTGTCCGTATCTCTTGCAGATGAGCATCCGGGTTGGCATGTCAGGTTGGCAGTCACGGGAAAGAGGATTTAGAACATCGGTGAACCACCAGAATGGAGAACTGCCTCTAGCGCTACCTAGGGCTAGAATCGAGAGCTCTAGGCCCGAAGACGGTCGTTGAAGCAGTGATTCGGATAACATTGAACTGTACGGTCCTTGTGAATGATCTGCTTCTTTAATACTGTGGTGAGGCACATTCTGTAGTACCCGAATGTTGTTCTTTCCTATCATTTTATTGTAAATCTCATTACATCTCGCTATTTTCATCACCAGAGACATTTTGCGGTATATTTCCGGAACTTCATTACTTGCAATCCTCACTAACCAATCTGTCGCAGTCAACTGAGGTCCATTCGTTCCCATAATCACTGACTCACTGTGACCTAGCGGTCCTTCTATAATCATAGATTCAGATGTAGAAGGAGAAATTCCTTAAATTATTTTATTCCTAATTTTTGGCCATCTGAAAGTGAAACTGCGAGATATATGTAGCGGGACCAACACAAATTTCATCAATGACTGTTCCACAATGAAACTTGACATTAGAACGCCTTCCATGGTGACTTACAGTTGACTCAACTGGTGATGATTGATGCAACTGGAGTGAAGGACGCATTGCCAGTAGTGTTGAGTCAACTAGTAGGAAAGGCAACCTGAGCGGCGCATGTGCCTGATAGCCACCAGGCCCATGCACACGAGCTGACCCCGGTTTTGGGGATTCCCCATCCATTTGCTACCTGGCTACACTCCTAGGCACCCGCCTGTTCAACTAGATCAGTGGTTCTCAACCTTTTTAAACCTGCTGCCCCCTTTAGGAGTGTGTGTGGGATTGTTGTGGTTCAGAGCCAGTTTCTTAAGGCTAATTTCCAGTGGCTAGCAGAGTGATTCTCCAATAAGAGATGACAGCGCAATAGCCCTATTTCATTTAACGTTTTTCTTGGCAACACAGTGCAATCGCCCTATTTCATTTAACGTTTTTCTCGGCAACCGTTGAACATTTTTTAAATCTGAAAAATGGTTTATTCCCAGAGAATGAACACAAAGGAGGCCAACAAACAAATTTTGGAAATCTGTCAAAAAAAAATTTTTGTTCGCAGTTAGATGTTAATAATTGTGAGTAATTACCTTTTTTTGTACAAAAAGAGGTAAAGCCCGGATCTGGGTCTCATTACCTAACTATGCATTATTGACAAAACCGCCTATGTAAAAAAAATAGCATCGGTAGGCGGTTGAAAAAATCAACTTGTGTGAATAGTTGAAAATCTTTCCCAGCTGCCTACCCGTGCCGCAGGTAAGGGGTGTTCTGCTTTCAAGATTGGAGGGCACCACAAAACATTTTTGTAAATATGTGCGGTGTCTGTGGGTGATGAATGTGTGTTTTTGAAGTCTTCGGAAAATTTCTTCAAGGAGAGACCTTTTTCCTATGATTTTCCATGCTGACTTCAGAATCCGTTGGAAATGCATCAGGAACTGGATCATAGAATTGATTTTTTGTTCTCGTTTAGATTTTTATATAAATAAGTTCTCCGCACGATAACTAGAGTAATTTTCCGGTAAAAATGTCTTTGTTGCTCAGAAAAATCCGTCTGCTCAAGAGTAATTACGAGTTCGCTGGCAGGCCAGCTGTTTCGAAAGCTGTTCAAATTTACAATTTAGTGGTCCAAAAAAAAATCCATGTTCAACCTTTTGGGCATGTTGTCTTTGGACAAGTGAAAAAATACGATTTTCGGTAAAAGGAATGTTGAATATTGTTTAATTTTGTGTTTGGAACGAAACGGCTCACTTCCCCCACATTTGTCTGAAAATTCACTCCTAGAGCCATGCTGCATGAGGCAGCTGTTCGGCTTCTGACATGACTATTACAGTACACTGCACTCTCAATTTGGGATTTTTTTACCTTTGAAATGTGGAGGGAAGGGAAGCAATAACGAAAACGCTTCAAATCCCTGCACAACGATTTACTATTTTGTACAGAATACCCTTCTGTTACAGATCACAGCTCTCTGTATAGATAACCCGTCTATATAATATGCAATATTCTATACATATTATGTAGCTCGTAGACCCTCCGTAGGTTAGTACCTAACCCCGTACTCGTTACCTAAATCACGAGTGTAAACGAGTTAAATGTTGCTAAAATAAAATTCTGTCGATGACAAGCAGTAACTAAAATGGCAGAAAGAAACGCAAATAATGAAGTTCTGAAGGGAAATTGTTGATGTGGAGTGAAATAGATGCCCCTTCTGCGTAGATCACTGTTTTCTGTGGTCAGTTCCTACCCTCATGGTCTATTCTAATGTACCGTTGTGTAATAACATTCCCATCAATAATACTTCAACGGTTGTTCAGGTTGCAAAAGTACCGATCAACAAAATCCAGCCCCTTCTTAACCGTTGTGTAATAATTTGCCGTTGTGTAATAATTTACCATTGTGTAATAATTTACCCATCAATAATACTTCAAAGTTTGTTCAAGTTTCACAAGTACCTACCAACAAAATCCAATAGTCCATCACTTATCAAATGAACTAATATCGCAGAACAACCAACTCGACTTCGTACAGCCATCCTTGATTTATAATCAGGTGCTCCCTAGCGATGATATCCGGGCCGGATTTATACCGTTTGATTCACGATCGTGTTGACGAAGTTTTTTGGTGCACACGAACGGCTGGACGGACAATACTCCGGGTGATCTCAAAAAATGGTTTAGATCAAGACAAATTTAATAAAGTAAAAAAAAACCATACCCTTCCATCGAAAGTTTTACAGCTACGGCGTTCTGAAAATTTCAACCCCTATTTCTTACCCCTTAGAAGATGACTGACAGTAACGCCGAGCTTCGAGGACCAACTAGACCCCGTACGGAACCTATAACCCGAATTTCATTTTTTTTTTTTTTTTTTTTTTTTTTTTTCATGGTAAGTAAGAAAAGTGGTCAGTAGGGCGTACGGCGGACAGACAGACATTTTTTTATTGCATTTTCGGATTCTACATACCTTGAAATGTAAACCATCAAATTTTGAGGGGGGGGGGGTCCACTATCTCCGGTAGAATGGCCGCATCAAAAAGTCGGCTAAGTTTTGGGAACATATTTGTGGCCCAAAACTCTGTCTCTTTTGATGCGCTCAACACGGAGAAATGAAGGTGCCCAAACAACAAAGTCGCAATACTCGCGGTTGACAATTTCAAGCTGGCCCTGTATTTGGTAGCAAAAGTTATGGTTCGGCTTGTTTTTTTTTTTGTTTTTTGTTGAGGCAAAACCCTTTTATCCTTGTGGCTTCCTCTAGGGTCAACAACTCAGCCGACTTTGGGCATTTCACTTCAAGGAGTCCGTCGTGGTCTGGGGGATGACCTACACAATTCTGAAAATTGCAACAACAACAACAATTAGCAACGGTAGCCACAAAATGCTAATGATTCGTCATTTTGGTTTATTATTCTGTGAATAATACACCTATGTATTCGCTTAGAAAAAAATTTTTATAACACCCCCTCAAACTTTTTTCTTTTCCGTTTCAAGGTGCGTAGATTCCAAAAATGCAATGTCCGTCCGCCGTATCACGTTTACAGGCTTCATTTTCGGTCTAAAAATGTCGTTCTTTCGCACCCATGCTCCATTTGGACCTTAGTTGTGTCCCGAAACTTTTCAGCCCGATCGGAATATACCCAGGGGTGTCATGAGTGAAAATGTGTGTAAAATAGGTACTTTTTGCGTTTTAGCAACATGTTAGTATCATGAGCTTCTGAGATATCATTTTCCATGTTTTCGGGGACGAGAAGACCGAATATGAAGTCGATTTTAACCAATGAGTGGAAAATCGAGGTACTACCAAATGTTCAGCTCCCAAAATTGATTTTTTATGAGTGAAAAACCTTGGAAATCGTCTGAAATCACCACCAGTTTGTATAATAACACTGGAAAAACCCTGCAAAGTCCTTGTCACGTGGGTTTATTATTCTATTGGACATACCTACAGAAATGTTGGCCGTTCATTCTTTCATGCGTAATAATCGAAATGGCTATTTCTGATGGTTTCCACCATTTTTGGCCCCTAAAACGCGAATTACACGAATATTTTTTCATTGGTAGTGCCATTTAATCGTTTTGATCAACGTGTTCACATATTTTGGGGTGTTATTATACAAATTAATGGTGATTTCAACGATTTCCAAGGTTTTTGACTGATAAAAAATCAATTTTGGGAGCTGAACATTTGTTAGAACCTCAATTTTCCACTCTTTGGTTAAAATCGACTTCATATTCGGTCTTCTTGTCCACAAAAACATGAAAAACGATTAGATACCTCAAAATCTCATGTTACTGGCATGTTACTAAAACACAAAAGTACCTATTTTTATACACATTTTCGCTCATAACACCACTGGGTATATTCCGATCGGGCTGAAAAGTTTCGGGACACAACTAGGGCCCAAATGGAGCATGTGTGCGAATGAAAGAATTTTTTAGACCGAAAATGAAGCCTGTACACGTCATACGGCGTACGGTGGACGGACATTGCATTTTTGGAATCTACGCACCTTGAAACGGAAAAGAAAAACGCTGCAAATCCCTGCACAACGGTTTATTATTTTGTACAGAATACCCTTCTGTCACATATTATGTACATCGCAGACCCTCCGTAGATTAGTACCTAGCCCCGTACTCGTTACTAGGTACCTACCTATATCTCGAGTTAAATGTTGCTAAAATACTTTCGATGACAAACAGTAATCAAAATGGCAAAAAGAAACGCAAATAATGAAGTTCTGAAGGAAAATTGTTGATGTGGAGTGAAATAGACGCCCCTTCTGCATAGATCACTGTTTTCTGTGGTCAATACCTACCTACCCTCGTGGTCAAGTATGATGAACCGTTGTGTAATAACTTGCCCATCAATAATACTTCAACGGTTGGTCAAGTTGCAAAAGTACCGATCAACAAAATTCAGCCCCTTCTCGGTAGATGAACCGTCGTGTAATAATTTACCGTTCTGTAATAATTTACCGCTGTGTAATAATTTGCCGTTGTGTAATAATTTACCATTGTGTATTAATTTACCCATCAATAATACATCAAAGTTTGTTCAAGTTTCAGAAGTACTTACCAACAAAATCCAATAGTCCATCACTTGTCAAATAAAATAATATCGCAGAACAACCAACTCGACTTCATACAGCCATCCTTGATTATAGATGCTCCCTAGTGATGATATCCCGGCCGGATTTATACCGTTTGATTCACGATCGTGTTGACGAAGCTTTTACGGCGTACGGTCTGAGAAATTTTTTCATTACATTTTCAGATTCTACATACCTACCTTGAAACGTAAACCATCAAAATTTGAGGGGGGGGGGGGGGGGGGTGGTTAGAATTTTGGTTTATTATTTTCAATAATGAACCATTGGAATCGAGCATGAAAAAAAATTCGAACCCCTCCTCAAAGTTTGATGGTTTACATTTCAAGGTATGTAGAATCCGAAAATGCAATAAAAATATTTCTGTCTGTCCGCCGTACGCCGTACTGACCACTTTTCTTAGTTACCATGAAACAAAATTGATGAAATTCGGGGTATAGGTTCCGTTCGGGGTCTAGTTGGTCCTCGAAGCTCGACGTTACTGTCAGTCATCTCTAAGGGGTTCAAAACAGGGGTTCACATTTTCAGAACACCTATAGGTACCTTTTTTTACGTGAATCTTTTCACGGTTTTAAATAGTTTTTTAAGACCACCCGAAGCATCGTACGTCCAGCCGTTCGCTCACACTAAGGCCCCGAAGTTAGCACCGACAGGCATTTTCGACAGCAGGGTGAATGAAATTGTATACATCAGACCAAATCTCGTCACCAGGGACGCGCTAACAATCGGGAATTGGCTCGAGATAAAATCATTGCTAGGGATCACCTGATTATAATCACGGAGTATGAAGTCGAGTTGGTTGTTCTTTTGATATTATTTCATTCGAAAAATGATGGCTCTTTTGGAGTTTGTTGATAGGTAGTTAAACTTGAACAAACGTTGAAGTATTACACAATGGTAAATCATTAATCAACGGTAATTTTTACACAACGGTTCACTATACCATCTACGTAGAAGGGGCTGGAGTTTGCTGGAGGTACGTTTGCAACTTTTTTCACTCCTCATCAACAATTTTCCTTCAGAACTTCATTATGTGCGGTTCTTTTTGCCATTTTAATTACTGTTTGTCATAGGCAGAATTATTTTAGCAACATTTAACTCGTGATTTAGGTAGGCACCTAGTAACGAGTACGGGGTTAGGTACTAACCTACGGAGGGTCTGCGATCTACATAATGTGTATAGACTAGTACACAATATTATACTCGTATAAAGGGTTTTCTATATATTAGGAGAGCTGTTATGTATTGTGTAACAATGGTAAACTATTACACAACGGCAAATTATTACGCGATGGTAAATTATTACACAACAGCACATTATTACACAACAGTAAATTATTACACAATGGTAAATTATTACACAACGGTTCATCTACCTAGAAGGGGCTGGAGTTTGTTGGTAGGTACGTTTGCAACTTTTTTCACTCCTCATCAACAACTTTACTTCAGAACTTCATTATTTGCGTTTCTTTTCGCCAATTTGAGTACAATTTGTCATCGAAAGAATTATTTTAGCAACATTTAATTCGTGATTTAGATATGTACCTAGTAACGAGTACGGGGTTAGGTACTAACCTACGGAGGATCTGCGATCCACATAATTTGTATAGAGTAGTACATATTATATTGTATATTATATTGTATATTATATTATCTATACAGAGAGCTGTGATCTGTAACAGAAGGGTATTCTGTACAAAGTAATAAACCGTTTTTTTTTTTATTCATGCTCGATTCCAATGGTTCATTATTGAAAATAATAAACCAAAATGGAGTTTGTTCCAGGTCTAGGATGTGAGGCCTGGCCTATTCGACGAGGCCACGAGGTCAGTTGGGTGGATTTCCATCGCCGGTTCCCTTTGATTAATCAAAGAAATGGCTTCCAGCTACCCCCTTCCACCAACATCAACCACTGGAATGGGCCCGGTGTGAAGGTAATCAGTAAACCACGCGAGCTAATCTTTACCGTCTGACCTTGAACTAACACCACCCACAGCTATAATAGGTACCTACTAATGGGAAAATTAGTTTCAGCAAAAAATTGGTTAGAGCGATCGGAGGAAAAAGAAAATTCAAGCACTCGACCAGTCGGTGAGAATTTTGCTTTTTTTGAAATCCGAATTTACCGCCCTTTAAAAAAATGCTATTTTTGAATGCTTTTTTTAATAGCATTTTGTACATGTCAAGCTCAAAAAATTCTGCCATTAATACAAAAAATTTTAATAGCATGTGTACACTTTTGTACATTTTCAGCTCAATACTCAACGAAGTACATTCCAATGGGTGAGTTCGGGCAACTGCGCACCACTTTTTGCTTAGCTCATAGTCCACCGCTGATAGGTACTGAAAATATCCGCATGTAACCGCTTATTTCTGTTTTTGCTGTATCCAGCAGTTATCACTGAACGGTATTTGAATTTAGAGGATTTAGTAGACATTTTCCGGGGGGGAAAAAACAGATTTTCCTGAGATAGGACAAGGAGCTCACCTGCTCGAAGTTACGCATAATGGATCGAGCTGAAATGTTGTACATTTGTTATGTTCCAAGGAGGTGCCTTTTGTGCATTTCGTCACCCCCCCCCCCCCCCCCCCCATCATGAAATTTTTAGGTAAACCTTGTGACAGAGTGTGAGGAGAGTGACAGTGGAACCTCGAGTCCCCCCCACCTCCACAGAACAAGGATATTATCACCAGTTAAAACGCTGCAAAGTCCTTGTCACATGGGGTTTATTATTCTACAGAAATGTTGGCTGTACATTTATTGTTTGTTTCATGTGAAATAATTGAAATAGCTATTTCTGATGGTTTCCAACAATTTTGGCCCCCAAAACACAAATTAGGTAGGTACGATCTTTTTTTTTTTTTTTCAAATTATCTTTGATCATTGGTAGTGCCATCATTTAATCGTCTTGATCCACGTGTTGACACTTTTTCTAGTGTTATTCTACAAATTGATGGTGATTTCGCAGGTATTTGACTCGTAAAAAATCAATTTTGGGAGCTGAAGATCTGGTACAACCTCAATTTTCACTCCTTGGCCAAAATCGACTTCATAATTCGATCTTCTCGTCCCCAAAAACATGGAAAACGATACCTCAAAAGCTCATGTTACCAAAATGTTGCTAAAACGCAAAAAGTACCTATTTTCACACACATTTTCACTCATAACACCCCTGGGTATATTCCGATCGGGCTGAAAAGTTTCGGGACACAACTAGGGCCCAAATGGAGCATGTGTGCGAAAAAACGACTTTTTTAGATCGAAAATGAAGCCTGTACACGTGATACGGCGGACGGCGTACGGCGTACGGCGGACGGACATTGCATTTTTTGAATCTACACACCATGAAACGGAAAAGAAAAAAGTTTGAGGGGGTGTTATAACAATTTTTTGCTGAGCGATTACATAGGTGTATTATTCACAGAATAATAAACCAAAACGCTGCAAAGTCCTTGTCACATGGGGTTTATTATTCTACAGAAATGTTGGCTGTACATTTATTGTTTGCTTCATGTGAAATAATTGAAATAGCTATTTCTGATGGTTTCCACCAATGTTGGCCCCCAAAACACAAATTAGGTAGGTACAATCTTTTTTTTTTTTTTTTCAAATTAACTTTGATCATTGGTAGTGCCATTTAATCGTCTTGATCCCACGTGTTGACACTTTTTCTAGTGTTATTCTACAAACTGATGGTGATTTCAGACGATTTCGCAGGTTTTTGACTCATATAAAATCAATTTTGGGAGCTGAACATCTGGTTACAACCTCAATTTTCCACTCCTTGGCCAAAATCGACCTCATATTCGACCTTCTCGTCCCCAAAAACATGGAAAACGATACCTCAAAAGCTCATGTTACCAACATGTTGCTAAAACGCAAAAAGTACCTATTTTTACACACATTTTCACTCACAACACCCCTGGGTATATTCCGATCGGGCTGAAAAGTTTCGGGACACAACTAGGGCCCAAATAGAGCATGTGTGCGAAAGAACGACTTTTTTAGACCGAAAATGAAGCCTGTACACGTGATACGGCGGACGGCGTACGGCGGACGGACATTGCATTTTTTGAATCTACGCACCTTGAAACGGAAAAGAAAAAAGTTTGACGGGGGGTTATAAAAATTTTTTGCTGAGCGATTACATAGGTGTATCATTCAGAGAATAATAAACCAAAAAGTTTGAGGGGGTGTTATAAAATTTTTTTGCTGAGCGAATACACAGGTGTATTATTCACAGAATAATAAACCAAAAGTGTCAACACGTGAATCAAGACGATTAAATGGCACTACCAGTGATCAAAGACAGTTATTCAATTTAAAAACGCTGCAAAGTCCTTGTCACATGGGTTTATTATTCTATTATTTTATTGGTCTACAGAAATGCTGGCTGATCATTTATTGTTTCTTTTATGCGTAATAATCGAAATAGCTATTTCTGATGGTTTCCATTAATTTTGGCCCCTATAACACAAATTAGGTACGCCTTTTGGTTTATTATTCTGTGAATAATACACCTATGTATTCGCTCAGCAAAAAATTTTTATAACACCCCCTCAAAATTTTTTCTTTTCCGTTTCAAGGTGTGTAGATTCCAAAAATGCAATGTCCGTCCGCCGTCCGCCGTACGCCGTCCGCCGTACGCCGTATCACGTCTACAGGCTTCATTTTCGGTCTAAAAAAATCTTTCTTTCGCACACATGCTCCATTTGGGCCCTAGTTGTGTCCCGAAACTTTTCAGCCCGATCGGAATATATCGAGGGGAGTTATGAGTGAAAATGTGTATAAAAATAGGTACTTTTTGTGTTTTAGTAACATGTTAGTAAAATGAGCTTTTGAGGTATAGTATTCCATGTTTTTGGGGACGAGAAGACCGAATATGAAGTCGATTTTGACCAAGGAGTGGAAAATTGAGGTTGTACCAGATGTTCAGCTCCCAAAATTGATTTTTTATGAGTCAAAAACCTGCGAAATCGTCTGAAATCACCATCAATTTGTATAATAACACTAGAAAAAGTGTCAACACGTGGATCAAGAGGATTAAATGGTACAATCAATGATCAAGAGTAATTTGAAGAAAAAAAAGAGGAGCGTAGTACCTAATTCAAGTTCTGGGGGCCAAAATTTGTGGAAACCACCAGAAATAGCCATTTCAATTGATTTACATGAAAGAAACAATAAATAAACAGCCGGCATTTCTGTAGACCAATTTAATCGTCTTGATCCACGTGTTGACACTTTTTCTAGTGTTATTATACATACTGCTTGTGATTTCAGACGATTTTCCAGATTTTTGACTCACGAAAAATCAATTTTGGGAGCTGAACATCTGGTACAACCTCAATTTTCCACTCCTTGGTCAAAATCGACTTAATATTCGGTCTTCTCGTCCCCAAAAACATGGAATACGATACCTCAAAATCTCATTTTACTACTGTGCTACTAAAACACAAAAAGTACCTATTTTTATACACATTTTCACTCATAACTCCGCTGGATATATTCCGATCGGGCTGAAAAGTTTCGGGACACAACTAGGGCCCAAATGGAGCATGTGTGCGAAAGAACGATTTTTTTAGACCGATAATGAAGCCTGTACACGTGATACGGCGTACGGCGGACGGACATTGCATTTTTGGAATCTACGCACCTTGAAACGGAAAAGAAAAAATTTTGAGGGGGTGTTATAAAAATTTTTTGCTGAGCGAATACATAGGCGTATTATTCACAGAATAATAAACCAAAAAAAGTGCGTATCTGATTTGTGTTTCAGGGGCCAAAATTAATGGAAACCATCAGAAATAGCTATTTCGATTATTACGCATAAAAGAAACAAAAATGAACAGCCAAAATTTCTGAAGGTATGTCCAACAGAATAATAAACCCATGTGACAAGGACTTTGCAGTGTTTTTGTCTAGTTACTAGATGAACCTATTAACCGCCTCGTCTGAGAGAGGCCATACTCGTCGACCTTAGAAATGCTGCAGATTTTTACACAACGGTTTATTATTATTTACCTGTATAGATGCCCCTTCTGCGTAGATCAATGTTTTCCGTGGAAAGCGTCCTCCAGGAAAGCGCCAAATGGAGTACTGGAGCCGGCATGGGAATTAAAGTTTCATAGAACGCGCGAGATTCAATAATTAGATCATTAATTATTTGTAGTTATCCACGAAGCATAAGGCAAATAATAAACCGCTGTGTAATAATTTACCTGTATAGGTGTCCCTTCTACGTAGACGTAGTATAATGAACCGTTGTTTAATCATTTACCGCTGCACAATAATTTACCCAATGATACTCCAACGTTTGTTCGAGTACCAGAAGTACCTATCAAAAAAATCCAGAAGAGCCATAATTTTGGTTTATTATTTTCAACAATGAACCATTGGAATCGAGCATGAAAAAAACAAAATTCTAACCCCCCCTCAAAATTTGATGGTTTACGTTTCGAGGTACCTATGTAGAATCCAAAACTGCAATAAAAAAAATTTCTGTCTGTCCGCCGTACGGGCCACTTTTCTTAGCTACCATGAAACAAAATTGATGAAATTCGGGTTATAGGTTCCGTTCGGGGTCTAGTTGGTCCTCAAACCTCGTGTGCACCAAAAAGCTTCGTCAACAAGATCGTGAATCAAACGGCATAAATCCGGGCCAGGTAATCATCACTAGGTAGCACCTGATTATAAACAAGGATGGCTGTATGAAGCAGAGTTGGTTGTTCTGCGATATTATTTCATTTGATAAATGATGGACTATTGGATTGAGTTGGTAGGTACTTCTGAAACTAAAACAAACGTTGAAGTATTATTGATGTGTAAATTATTACATAACGGTGAATTATTACACAACGGTAAATTATTACACAACGGTTCATCTACCAAGAACGGGCTGGAGTTTGTTGATCGGTACTTTTGTAACTTGAACAAACGTTGAAGAATTGTTGATGGGTAAATTATTACACAACGGTAAATTATTACACACCGGCAAATTATTACACAACGGTAAATTATTACACAACGGTTCATCAACCAAGAAGGGGCTGGATTTTGTTGATCGGACTTGAATAACCGTTGAAGTATTATTGATTGGCAAGTTATTACACAACGGTTCATTATACTTAACCACGAAGGTAGGTACTGACCACAGAAAACAGTGATCTACACATAAGGGGCATCTATTTCACTCCATATCAACAATTTTCCTTCAGAAATTCATTATTTGCGTTTCTTTTTGCCGTTTTCGTTACTGCTTGTCATCGACAGAATTATTTTAGCAACATTCAACTCGTGATTTAGGCAGGTACCTAGTAACGAGTACGGGGTTAGGTACTAACCTACGGAGGGTCTGCGATGTACATAATATGTATAGACTAGTACATATTATTTAGACGGGTTATCTATACAGAGAGCTGTGATCTGTAAACAGAAGGGTATTCTGTACAAAATAATAAACCGTTGTGCACGGATTTGCAGCGTTTCCATGCTCGATTCCAAAGGTTCATTATTGAAAATAATAAACCAATACCCAAGATTGAGGGAAACAATGAAGCTGCGAGCCAAAATAACCTACTTTGATCATAGTCAGATATTTTGTGGCGCGTCTCCTCGATTAAAGATTCAATACCCCCACAACACGTACCAGCTTCACTGAATCCTCCACTGATACTCAAACACGGGTAAGTGGAGGTAACCATTACTCAATCTACAAGTATAATACAACTTTTGAGGGCTCAACTCACCCGAGTATCTTCCCAAAATCTCTAAAGTTTGAGGCATTTCCACATACCTACATAAATACCGACACCTCGAGTACAGTCTACCCTGTTCGTCCCTAGGAGAATTTGAGAACACTTAACTCGTTTCTGTGGCACACTAAACCGCCCTAGAAACAGGATATCTCCTGTAAATGTATTAATAACTGCATCGCGTGTTGCTCCATATCCTCGTCGAAGGGAGTGAGTCAACAGCTTTTCCGCACCCTCTTGAAAATCCGAGTGAGTCACCCGGACCATCCCCCCAAGTTGGAGCCATAGAAAATCGATACAAATGGAATGAATAAACCACCACGTCGAGCCGATCAAAAACTGGACTAAGGACTCGGTGCCCTTCGAATAGTCTTTATTACACACATAATAGTATCTACTGTCGTGTTACATTATGTACACTTATTTCCATAAGACTTTCATTCGATAACAACGGATGCACAATGATAATAACGTAGATAAACAACATCACCAAAACAACATGTGACACACAATGGACGAGGAATAGATTAATTTTCTGTCGTGATGATCGAGGACGTTCAGCTCCGTATTATGCAGTTTGAGTTCAGGACAGTGAGTCAAGGGCATGGTCTTGTAGATGCCAACGTCATCTCAGTTGCTTGAAAATGGCGTAGGGACCAAATATAAGACCGAATCTGGCTATCATCCTACAGGCTACATTTTATTAAAAACGCTGCAAAGCCCTTGTCACATGGGTTTATTATTCTATTGGACATACCTACAGAAATTTTGGCTGCTCATTTATTGTTTCTTTCATGCGCAATAATTGAAAGTTATTTTTTATGGTTCCCACCAATTTTGGCCACCAAAAACATGGATTAGGCTCCTTTTCTCTCTCTTTTTTTTAATATACAAAAATTATGTTTGATCATTGATAGCGCCATTTAACTGTCTTGATTCACCACTTATAGTGTTATAATATACACATTTATGGTGATTTCAGACAATTTCCTAGGTTTTTGACTCACAAAAAATGAATTTTGGGAGCTGAACCTTCGTTACAACCTCAATTCTTCACCACTCTTTGGTCAAAATCCACTTCGTATTCGGTCTTCTCGCCCTAAATGAAAAACGATACATCAAACCCATTTTTCCCCATAACACCCCTGGGTGTACTTCGATCGGGCTGCCGAGCTTCGGAGCACAACTACGACCCAAATGTGTTCCCAAATGGGGACCAGAACTTGTGCGGAAGAACGATGATTTTAGACCAAAATTTAACGTAAATTTATTTAAGGCTGAAACGTTGTTAGAACCTTCATTTTACTACTCCGGTCAAAATCGACTTCATATTCGGCATCCTCGTCCTAAAAAACATGGAAAACGGTACCTTACAAGCTCATGTTACTAAAACACCAAAGAACCATAGTTTTGCACCCACTACACCCTTGGGTATATTCCAAGCGGGCTACCGATCTTCGGAGCACAACTAGGACCCAAACGGAGCCTGTACGAAAAAAAAAAAACATATTTTTAGACCGAAAACCTTAATTTATGCATGACCGTGATTTATGCATGATGTGTCGTACAGCGGACGGACATTATATTTTTGAAATCCACGCACCTTGAAACGTAAAAGAAAAAATTTTGAGGGGGGTGTAATAAATTTTTTTAGCTGAGCGAATATATTATACTCCCAGGTGTATTATTCACAGAATAACAAACCAAAATGTCAAAGAAAAACGGAGTTATTAAAAGAATAGTCTATTTCCACTAATGCGCGAAAAAACGCAAAAAAACACTGCTATACCGGTTTCGGTGATCAAACCATCGTCAGTAACACACAATAACTTATTATTGTGTGTTACTGACGATAGTTTGATCACCGTAACCCGTATAACATTGATTTTTGCGTTTTTTCGCGTATTAGTGGAAATAGACTATTTTTTCAATAACTCAGTTCTTTTTTGAAATGGGTTTCCACGATTTCTTCGCGAGTGATTTAGTTCAAACCAAAATGTACAGGGAAATGAACGTTACAGTATACCCAATCCATTTCTCTTGAATAATTCTACCAACAGACCCTCACCGCTCCTTTTCAATTCAATCAAAAGTTGTTTCATTTATCACACATCAAATTAACTACCGCTGCCCTCGAGCAATTCCCCTTTGATTCATGTGGGAACTGCAGTAGCCGTACAACTGAAGATATTCTACGAATCTTGCGTCAGCGAACAGACCCCATATTGTTTTGCGCTTCTAATAAAATCGGAAAAGGGGGAATAAACAGTTGAAAAATACCTGGTAGGAATTTATGGAAAGGGATGAATGAAATTATAAGAAGATTGTATTCAAAATCGCTGTACTAATGAAATCTATTGAGGAGTGAAGTCATAAGGACTAGCTAGTAACTGGGTCGGGATATTCTCTGAGGGGCGTCCTAGGACAAACAAAGAATGAGGAGTACCCATGACTTCTGTTTATATTTTTAAGTGAAAGCAGGTTCCATTTAAGAATTTTGAGACCAACCGCACTCTCCTACGATGAACAGTTCTTTTTCTATAAGCTTTCAAAGTTTCGGCAACAAGTCACACTTGGCAAGGAGGTCCGGCCCAGGCGGGAGGAGTGCAATGACGTCACGCGTTGTCAAAACTTTGAAAGCTCATTAAAAAACTATTCATCGCAGGAAGTGCTGCTGATCTCAAAATTCTTAGAAAGGAACCTACTTTCATTTGAAAATGGGAAAGTAGGTAATATAAACAGAAGTCATGGGTACTCCTCATTGCTTTCTCTTAACAATAAACTTGCAAAGATGGAAAAAACAGTGTTTAATATAGCAATTTAGAAAACGATGGTATTAGCCGAGTACGTAGGGATTCATGAGAACATTGGAAAACACGTTATTGTAATGTTAAACGGGTCTCGAGGCATGGGCCTGTGCCTGATTAGTTAGAAATGTGGATAAGAATATTCCTTACCTACCCATCTGCTATACGAAATAATAGTTTCCTACGACAGATAAAAGGAGAATCGGACGTAAAAACAGATAGGATGATATGGAGTATAAGAACTACCGACTCGAAATTCGGGCTACTACTGGTACAGGGAATGAAGAATGAAACCGAGAAAGGTGTTTATTGAAACAAGTAGGTACATGGCTAGCACCTTAAACGGCTGGATATTGCAATGTCAGATTCCAAACCAACCCATTTATTGATTGATATATAGGTGTCCAAACTGATATTCCCTCAATATTCTACACTTGAAAGTTCATCACAAATATACTCGGATGTAGGGGCATCATGCAGCATGACCACATACCTATCATCAGCAACTTGCAATGTTGGTGATTAAGCAATTTTTGCACATTTTTAAAGATCTCACAAAAACACGACCCACCATATTCGAGTGACACTATATTGTAGACTATTGAAATAGTCACGCGTCACGATTCCACACCATTTTTGGATGTCAAGAGTAAATTTTTTCGCTCCTTTTTTTATCGGGTTTATTAATTTCAATAATCAAACTTCGGAATCAATACAATTTTCAATCCCTCCCCTCATAGAGACCAATCAGAACTTGGATGGTTTCTGTTTCAAGGTACGCAGATTCCGAAAATCGAATTAAAACATTTCTGTCCGTCCGCCGTACTTCGCACTTTCCTTAGTTACCATGAACCAAAATGTATGAAATTTGGTCTGTAAACCCCATTTGGCCCGCGAAGCTCGGCGTTACTGTCATCTCTACGGGTGAAAAATAGGGGCTGAAATTTCCAGGATGCCTTACCTCGAATTTTTTTAAAGTTTTTAAACTGACCTCGATATTGGGAATTTTTTGAAACCACCCGGAGCATTATACGTCCAGCCGTTCGTTCACAGGCCCTGAAGTTTGCACCGAAAAGCTTCGGCAACGTGACTGTGAATTGAACGGTATTCATCCAGCCCAGTGATAATAATTTCATTTCAAGAATGATGGTTATCTTAGATTTTGTTGATAGGTCTTAACCGAATTGAAAAAAAGGTGAGGTTCTCAATTCGACCTAAATCCACGTTCTTTCTTTATTTTTATTTTTTTTATTTTTTTTTATTTTTAAATCAGCGATTGCTCCGTGTAACTATTGGACCGATTTCGATGAACCTTCCTTCAAATGAAAGAGAATCATCCTCCTGTTTACCGATAACAGTTTTTAAAGTTTAAAAAACGCTGCAAATCCCTGCACAACGGTTTATTATTTTGTATAGAATACCCTTCTGTTACAGATCACAGCTCTATGTATAGATAACCCAGACGGGTTATTATATAGGGTTCATATTATATAGACTATAATATGATATGTACTATTCTATTATATGCATATTATGTAGATCGCAGACACTCCGTAGGTTAGTACCTAACCCCGTACTCGTTACTAGGTACCTACCTAAATCACGAGTTAAATGTTGCTAAAATAATTCTGCCGATGACAAACAGTACCTAACAAAAAGAAACACACATAATGAAGTTCTGAAAAGAAATTGTTGATGAGGAGTGAAAAAAGTTGCAAAAGTACCTACCAACAAACTCCAGCCCCTTCTACGTAGATGGTATAATTTACCGTTCTGTAATAATTTACCGTTGAGTAATGATTTACCGTAGTAATAATTTACCCATCAATAATACTTCAACGTTTGTTCAAGTTTCACTACCTACCAACAAACTCCAATAGAGCCATCATTTTTCAAATTAAATAATATCACAGAACAACCAACTCGACTTCATACTCCGCCAATATAATCAGGTGATCCCTACCAATGATTGGCCGTATTCACAAATTCCTATTGTGGGCGCGTCTCTGGTTACGAGATTTGGTTTGGATTGTATACAATTTCATTCACACTGGAGTCGAAAATGCCTGTCGGTGCAAACTTCGGGGCCTTACTGTGAACGAACGGCTGGACGTACGATGCTCCGGATGGTCTTAAAAAACTCGCAAGTTCAAGAACTATTTAAAACCGTAAAAATATTTACGTAAACAAATGGTATAGGCGTTTTGAAAATTTCAACCCCTATTTTGAACCCCTTAGAGATGACTCACAGTAACGTCGAGCTTCGAGGACCAACTAGACGCCGAACGGAACCTATAACCCGAATTTCATCAATTTTTTTTCATGGTAACTAAGAAAAGTGGCCCGTACGGCGTACGGCGTACGGCGGACAGACAGAAATATTTTTATTGCAGTTTTGGATTCTACATATCTTGAAACGTAAACCATCAAATTTTGATGGGGGGTAAGAATTTTTTTTTTCATGCTCGATTCCAATGGTTCATTATTGAAAATAATAAACCAAAAAGTAGTACTGGGCCTGTTATGCTCTTCCAGTGCTTTGACAGACATTGTACGATTTGATGACAGAAAATAGTCTGCCAAAGACTGTGGATGCCCCAGTAATGATGGTATCAGTACTTGGCAGCATGAGGTAATATTACTGAAAGCATCGCACTAAAATGCATAAAATAGAAAAAACCTTCAAAAAAGCTGTAAAACTAAAAAGTAAAGAATAATTTTCATGTTGAAAAAACGTACATAATTTATTCAAAGCCAATACAAGAAAATGTTTAGCCGGCGCCAAACATTAACTGAAACCCCCACAGACAGCCTTCATACTGCATCCCTTGGTTTTTTATATACTATAGTTTAAAACTGGCGCCGACTTCAAAAATGTTGTAGCTTATGGCTTTGAATAAGCTATAATTACACTTGTACAACATAAAAATTAATCTTGACTTTTTAGTTTTACACAGCTGCTTTGAAGCGGTTTTTTGTTAAAAACTGTTTCAACTTGAACAAACTTATGCTTCATGAATGGCAACAAATAAGTAATTGATAGAATTCAACCACCGCATAATTATGAAACTTCAATTGCCCGGCTGACTCGAATACTCGATTTAGGGCTTTCTTGGGGGGAACATGAAGGTAGCTGTTGACAACAGAAAAACGCTGCAAATCCCTGCACAACGGTTTATTATTTTGTACAGAATACCCTTCTGTTACAGACCACAGCTCTCCGTATAGATAACCCTTTATATAATATATGTACTATTCTATACATATTATGTAGATCGCAGACCCGCCGTAGGTTAGTACATAACCCCGTACTCGTTACTAGGTACCTACCAAATCACGAGTTAAATGTTGCTAAAATAATTCTGTCGATGACAAACAGTACCTAACAAAAAGATACCGCACATAATGAAGTTCTGAAGAGAAATTGTTGATGAGGAGTGAAAAAAGTTTCAAACTATGCCTCCATGAAAATGTTCGCCGTGAACTATGTTAATGCGCTCAATCGTTTTCGCGTTTTAAAGTTACCATTATTAACCACGTAGGATTAAATGCAACAAAATTCTAAGATTCTAATCAAAACGTAGTTTGAACTAACAAAAACCGTAATCATCATCATCGATTTTTTTTCGTTTTCATCGTCGTTTTCTGTTCATTTGCAAGTTTGCAAGTTGGAAAATTTGAAAGCAGCTAATTTTTTGTATAACATATATTTAGGTAGGTAGGTTGCTCGCATATTAATTTTTGGTCCATTAGTGCATGTTTCAAAGTTGATCATTTTTAAGCTTGGGTTCCCTAATATTATTATATTTGCGTATTGTGTATCTTACTAATACGTATAAATAATAGGTATTTGTTCAGTTGTTTGGTCATTCTTTATCCTAAGCGTCCGTACATCATTCCAGCGTTGGATGTACTCATCAAATTGGTTGCGGTTCAGTTGCGCCTGTCTTCGATAGGGTGGGTACCGACTGTGGAGCTGCTCCCATGTAACCTCAAAATTTGAACTGAATCGAACGGTTCATGTGATTTTGAGTTAGCAGGATAAGAGCTCCTCCGGTTGTTTTAAATTCGATGGGAGGCTTCTACGTAGATGGTATAATGAACCGTTGTGTAATAATTCACCGTTGAGTAATGATTTACTATTGTGTAATAATAATATACCCATCAATAATACTTCACCGTTTGTTCAAGCTTCACTACCTATCAACAAATTCCAAAAGAGCCATTTTGGTTTATTATTTTCAATAATTAACCATTGGAATCGAGCATGAAAAAAAAATTCTTACCCCCCCTCAAAATTTGATGGTTTACGTTTCAAGGTATGTAGAATCCAAAACTGCATTAAAAATATTTCTGTCTGTCCGCCGTACGCCGTACGGGCCACTTTTCTTAGTTACCATGAAAGAAAATTGATGAAATTCGGGTTATAGGTTCCGTTCGGCGTCTAGTTGGTCCTCGAAGCTCGACGTTACTGTGAGTCATCTCTAAGGGGTTCAAAATAGGGGTTGAAATTTTCAAAACGCCTATACCATTTTTTTACGTGAATATTTTTACGGTTTTAAATAGTTCTTGAACTTGCGAGTTTTTTAAGACCATCCGGAGCGTCGTACGTCCAGCCGTTCGTTCACAGTAAGGCCCCGAAGTTTGCACCGACAGGCATTTTCGACTCCAGTGTGAATGAAATTGTATACAATTCAAACCAAATCTCGTAACCAGAGACGCGCCCACAATAGGAAATTTGGCGGAGATGAAATCATTGCTAGGGATCACCTGATTATATTGGCGGAGTATGAAGTCGAGTTGGTTGTTCTGTGATATTATTTCATTTGAAAAATGATGGCTCTTTTGGAGTTTGTTGGTAGGTAGTGAAACTTGAACAAACGTTGAAGTATTATTGATGGGTAAATTATTACTACGGTAAATCATTACTCAACAGTAAATTATTACACAACGGTTCATTATACCATCTACGTAGAAGGGGCTGGAGTTTATTGGTAGGTACTTTCGCAATTTGTTCACTCCTCATCAATAATTTCTTTTCAGAACTTCATTATGTGTGTTTCTTTTTGTTAGGTACCTACTGTTTGTCATCGGCAGAATTATTTTAGCAACATTTAACTCGTGATTTAGGTAGGTACCTAGTAACGTGTACGGGGTTAGGTACTAACCTACGGAGGGTCTGCGATCTACATTATATGTACAGAATAGTACATAAATATCATAAATTATATAGACGGGTTATCTATACATAGAGCTGTGATCTGTAACGGAAGGGTATTCTATACAAAATAATAAACCGTTGTGCAGGGATTTGCAGCGTTTTTCAGATGAAATAATATCACAGAACAACCAACTCGACTTCATACTCCGCCAATATAATCAGGTGGCCCCTAGCAATGATTTTATCTCGGGCCAATTTCCAATTGTAAGCGCGTCCATGGTGACAAGATTTTGGCTAAATGTATACAATTTCATTCACCCTGGTGTCGAAAATGCCTGTCGGTGCAAACTTCGGGTCCGAACTGTGAACGAACGGCTGGACGTACGATGCTCCGGGTGGTTTTAAAAAACTCGTAAGTTCAAGAGCTATTTAAAACAGTAAAAAAATCACGTAAAAAAAGGTATAAGCGTTCTGAAAATTGCAACCCCTATTTTTGAACCCCTTAGAGATGACTGATAGTAACGTCGAGCTTCGAGGACCAACTAGACCCCGAACGGAACCTATAACCCGAATTTCATCAATTTTGATTCATGGTAACTAAGAAAAGTGGCCCGTACGGCGGACAGACAGAAATATTTTTATTGCATTTTCGGATTCTACATACCTTGAAACGTAAACCGTCAAATTTTGAGGGGGGTTAGATTTTTTTTTTTTCGTGCTCGATTCCAGTGGTTTATTATTGAAAATAATAAACCAAAAGGTGACCTATGCAGAAGGGGCATCTACAAATACAGGTGAATAATAAGTCTGTGTATAATAATTTGCAGCGTTTTTATTCCATTTTCGGATTCTACGTACCTTGAAATATAAACCATCAAATCTTGATGGAGGGGGGGGGGGGGGGGGTGAAAATTGTTGTTTCATGTTCGATTCTAATAGTTTATTGAAAAAAAAAAAAAAAAAAAAAAAAAAAAAAACATTTTGAAGGCCTGGAATTGACCACACTGGGTAGACCCGCGAGGGGGGGGGGGGGGGGGTCGCCGTTTACTCGAAAACTGTTACTTCAACTTGTTATTTCAACCTTAGTCCCTGTAAGCTGGATCTATCAGAGGTGAAGAGCCAATAAATAACCGCTGGTCGGATGAGCACATGCAAGCTTTCCAAAGCTTGTATTGGTGGTTGGTGCCCGCCCAAGACTAGAATCCCGCCGCGAACTTTTATCCCAAACGGGGATATAACGATCGGACGCTCTAGCCCGCTGGGACACCCCTGCCCCCACTTTTCTTAATTACTATGAACCAAAAATAATGAAATTTGGTTTGTAGTTTGTAGGTCATTTGTGGATTAGTTGGCCCGCGAAGCTAGGTGTTACTGTCAGTAATCCCTGGTGAAAAATAGGGATTGGAATTTTCAGAATCCCGTATCTCGAAAACTTTCTACAGAAGGTGTTGGAATTGACCATGTCCGACACTCGACCACCACCAACCAACGTGAAGCTGATGTCGATCGCCCAAGAACCACCAACACAAAATAATAATGTAACAAACTAACAAAACTTGTGTGTTCTGTTCTCTTTTCTATTAAATGCGTTATTCACTTAAATTGTTTTTCTATTGCGGACCTTATAAAATATAACAGGTTTTGGTGCCCAGTAATGCTAAGAAAAGCAAAGTGAAATAAAGTGTAGTGAGTGATAAGTCTATAGTGTCAACAACCCCAAGAAACATGAGTTCCAATTCGTACAGGATAATAATTACGACACCTGGCGAATGCAGGCACAAGCCGTCCTCACACGCGCTGGCCTTTGGGAATACGTCTCAGGAACCAAGGTAAAACCTGAAAATTCTCCTGAAAAGGATCAATGGGAAAAATCCGACCTTGACGCAAAATCTGACCTTATTTTGATCATCTCACCCCCAGAGCTCAAACAAATTAAAACTTGTGCAACGTCCAAAGACGTTTGGGACACTTTAGCAACTAATTTTCAGAGTTCAGGACCTTCTAGGAAGGCCACTCTTTTAAAACAACTGGTGTTACACAGAATGAGAGATTCTGACGATATCCGTGACCATCTCGGTACTTTTTGTGACACTGTGGATAAGCTCAGTGAAATGGACATAGAAATAAATGACGAACTGCTCAGTATAATGATGCTTTACTCCCTTCCAAGCTCATTCGAGAACTTCCGTATTGCAATAGAGTCTAGGGACACTCTTCCCAAACCTAAGGACCTAAAAATTAAAATCCTTGAGGAGTACGAAGCTAGAAAAGAGCATCAGAATATGTCATCGACCTCTGAAGGGGCTTTCTATAGCAAAAATAACCATAATTGGAAAAAGAAAAATAATTCATTCAACAATTACAACTCTAGCCAAAAATAGAACAAAAATAAACCCAAATGCGATTTATGTGGTAAGCTGGGGCACAAAAAGTCAGACTGTTGGCACAACAAAGATAAAAAGGGTAAAAATGAGACGACTTTTTTGGCAGAAGAAAGGTGCCTGTCCTCAACCCCCCCAATCAAATCATGCAAATAGCCACCATTGGTACCTTGATAGTGGGTGCACTTCCCATATGACGCCAAATAAAGATATGTTTGTAGAGCTGGACGACTCCAATACTGCGTCCCTAAAGCTTGCGTCTAAAAAGCATACGTCAGATATTATTGGTGTTGGACATGTTAAGCATGGAAAATGATTCAGTCATTGTACTGAAACAAACCTTGTATGTACCTGACCTCTCTACAAACCTACTGTCTATTGCCAAAGCTACTGATAATGGTTGTAAAGCTGTTTTCCAGAAGGACGAAGCCAAGATCATCGATTCTGAAGGAAATCTTGTGCTGCAAGCCAAAAAGTCTGATGGCCTCTATGTGGTACACACCAAGAATACTGAAAAATGTAATATTGCCTCCAGCCAAGACAGTGAAATCCGAGAATGGCACCGTATACTCGGACATGTGAACGAGGCTGACCTCAAAAGAGCCATGAGAGACAAAACTGTAAGAGGCCTACATTTTAACCCAGCTGACTCTCTTGAAGACTGCGAAGTTTGTGTTCAAGCAAAGCTCACAAAACAGCCTTTTCCTTCCAAGAGCTTTTCGCAGACGTCAGCGCCTCTTGAAGTAATTCATTCTGATGTAGCTGGCCCTTACCCTGAATCACATGCAGGAGCGAAATACTTCGTCACATTTATTGACGAATTCAGCCGCTACACAAAGGGGTTCTTCATGAAAAACAAAAATGAAGTCTTCTATCACTTCTTGGAGTACAAAAATGAGGTTGAGACATTCACAGGGATGTTGTATAAATATAGCGGTTCAACTGGATGTGACTAGGACTAACCTAACCTAGGAGGGGATAGGCTGAGCGGGGGCGGGATGACTGTTCTTGTACCAGAGAGTGGCGGTGAGGAAGGGGGAGGGGTCAAGCTTGCTTGTAGCCAATCACAACATCCCTGACAGGAGGGGGGGAGGGGTCAGGATTGGTGGAACAATTTGTATCTATCTACGCCGTTACACGTTCCTTAGTGGGTATTTGTTTTTGTTTTTTTTGCGATAAGGCATCCTGTTTAGTGTCAGTGCGCAGGCGTGACGGATAGGATAGAAATAAAGCGGGACGAGTATTGTTTCGTTAGTATCCCTTCTGAAAAGGTTCGGCAATGTTCGTTTATCGCTTGGGCAAGTATAAAAGCGTTAGTGTGATTCATCAAAATAACTCTTACATTTTAGCGTTTAGGGAGAAAAACGTCATGTTGCTAGTTACTAAGGACGCTTGGGTTGTGTTGAAAAAAGAGGCCAAGTTCATAATACATTATTTAATGAATAGAGAAAAGACGCAGTACAATTAGTAGTTGTATAAATATAGCGGTTCAACTGCATCAACCTATACCTACCTAGGCCTTGCCTGCCCTAGATTGGCTGGGCCAGGCGGGGGCGGGATGACTGTTCTTGTACCAGAGAGTGGTGGAGGGGAAGGGGGAGGGGTCAAGCTTGCTTGTAGCCAATCACAACATCCCTGACAGGAAGGTGGGGGGGGGGGGGGGAGGGGTCAGGATTGGTCGAACAATTTGTATCTATCTACGCCGTTACACGTTCCTTAGTGGATAATATATATATTTTTTTTTTGCGATAAGGCATCCTGTTTAGTGTCAGTGCGCAGGCGTGACGGATAGGATAGAAATAAAGCAGGACGAGTATTGTTTCGTTAGTATCCCTTCTGAAAAGGTTCGGAAATGTTCGTTTATCGCTTGGGCAAGTATAAAAGCGTTAGCGTGATTCATCAAAATAACTCTTACATTTTAGCGTTTAGGGAGAAAAACGTCATGTTGCTAGTTACTAAGGACGCTTGGGTTGTGTTGAAAAAAGAGGCCAAGTTCATAATACATTATTTAATGAATAGAGAAAAGACTCAGTACAATTTGTACCATTCGTCAGAGATAACGATAACTTTACAAACAGATAAAAGGAAGAAACTGTTGATCGACGAGAAAATCCGTGGTGGTTACATTCTTCAAACTCCATTACACTACGGAAAAGGGAAGTGTTAACATTACTATCTCATGGAACAACAACGATAGATAATTACATCGCAAGCCTAGGACAAGAAGTGGCAACATCAGTTCAAAATACGGATAATAATAACGAATTGGCGGCAGGAGCAGCGATGAATGAAGGATCACTGTTCCAGCTTGACGAGCTCTTCAATTGTGAATTGCCGACGACCGAGGAATCCAGCCTCGTTCATTAAATCCGAGATATTTTACGAATATTTTATCTCCCTGTTTACGTAAAATTTTTTCAATTAAATATATTTCGTCATGACGGACTGGCTGTAGTTCTTCTTTATAAAATCTCCCTTTGATGATTTGAAGATTTTTGTCTCTCAGCGTATAAGTAAACGGTACAGTATGGTGTATAGCTTGTATATGAAAAGTTTCTGGTGACCAGTTGACCATGTATCCTTTTGAAAATGTTGTATTCTCTTTCGATATTCTCACAGGACCGTCAAGTTTGAAATGGGGTTTAGAAGTCTGGCGTTTCCTCGTGAAAAACGTGTCCAAAATGTATTTTTCGTTGGTTGAGTCGACTTCCGACAGCTTACGTTTTATTTTCGAATGAGTAGTGTTATTGTAATCGGTCAGTAACCGAGGAAGTATGTCGACGAATCTATACTTTCCTCTACCGTGAAATTCAGTCCACATTTTCGTTTTCAGCGTACGATTGAACCTTTCGATAATCGAACATTTTATTTTTGAAAATGAGCCGTAGTAGTTTATTTTCCATTTTTTCATTAAATCACGAAAACGCGAATTGAAAAATTCGCGTCCGTTATCAGATTGAAGGTTGACAGGTGCCCCTTTAGCTGATAATAGTACTTTTTCCATCGCTTTGGTGACATCGACCGCATTTTTCCTTTTCACGGGCACCGCCCAAGCAAATTTAGAAAACGTATTGATCACCGTTAAAATGAATCGGTAACCATTATTAAACTTCGCATAAGGGATCATCTCAACCAAATCTATTTGCCATAAATCATTAATGCCTCTGGGTAAAATCGATCTTCTGGGATACTTGATACGGGATGGTTTAAGCAATTCCATAATCACTTCTTTCTTTACCGATGCTGACACCATTGCTTGTAACGGTCGAGGTCGTTGTTTTGTTCAAACTGCCACTCAACTCAGCTATCAAGAGGATGTGGTTAGTATGATTTGATTACGTTCACAGTACCTACAAGTTATTATTCGTTACAGCGTGAAAAGCTTCCATTTTAACACTGAACCTGACCGTATTTTTGTTTCCAAGTCATTGTTTCACCTCCCCACTCAACTCATACTATAAATAATTCGAAGTGACGTCATACAGAACATCCTCGTTGGAGTAGATACGCTGGAACACCTGTTTTCAGATGACTGAATCCATCAATTAATGCTTCAATTGAATGTGAATCCTCGTCCATGCTCGACTGTCCAACAAGATATTCTACTGGTCAGGTTCCGTATAAAACCCCGCTATCTGAATCATATCTAGTGGGGGTTGACTCGCAGTGTTGGCTCCCAAATCATTAACTCCACTCACATCTGTCAAGTCTCTCATTTTATCCATAACACAGTTTATAGTTGGAAGCAGAGTGATCAAACTGGACGTTGCCTTTGCACTTAATGTGATAGTAGAAGGCTCAGTATGTAGGAGACGGTCCAACCAACTTGGATGATAACTCAATATTAAATGCTGTTGCGGCGTACTAGTCGCAGACATGTGTGTTCCATGAAAAAACGTAGCATCATTTTTACGATCTGCTTGCTGTAGCTTCTCACTGAACAGTTCCCAGTCATCAGCACAAATGTAGAATGCCGCACCACGAGGTCTTCTTATCACAATCACAATTATAGTCAAGTCAGACAGACCAACGACCAACTGTAGATGTTTCGCGCTATCAATGTTGAATGTGCTGGTGAGCATTAACGAGTCCATGATGATGACGATGGCGATTGTATACTAGTGGCTTACTCTTGCTGTACCGTATTTTTATAATCAACCATCCCCTCCCCATTGCTGTCAATAGCAAATTATTTTCTTATTTCTTAGCTTCAGTGTTTATTTGCGTAAGATATCGTAACATAATCTTGAGGTGAATTGGCCTCCCCGGTGCCAAGTAGACGATATGTTCCAAAATGCAGAGTTCGAGTTTTATCATTTCTTACGAAGGGGAGTGAGCCTAGTGTAACAACATCTGACGTATTTATTGGGGGTTTCACATTAATCAATCGTTTTTCATTAAAATCAACTACATTAGGCTTGGCTGATATAATACGATTTTTCTTTATTAGTTCCTCTAATGCTGAATCCAGTTCCTTTACAATTATTTCGCTCACCAACTCGTTCAAAACATTTGACTCCGTAGAGCGAGGAGACAATTTCATGGGTTGAGATCCAAATCTGCTGATCGCTGACATGATAATGGTCATCAAGTGATTATGTTCAACTCTTTTAATTCTTCAATTAAGGAAAATATTTCAGGGTCGTGAGAAGTATTTCCTGCTTGTTTTGAAGCAAGCACCAGACGTAGGCGATCGACTAATTCGTTAGGATCATCAAAGTAGACGTATCGTGGTCGTTCATTCACTACTCGAATAAATCCTTTTCCAGTCTTTTTAATTGCAAGTAAGTCCTTTAGTAGATACTTATACTTGTGCCCGCTCACATTGTATGGTCTCAATCCTGAATAACCCTGTCGAGCAACATCACTGTGTAAGATCAAATCTCTGTAGTTTGCACGATCAATGGCGGTGTATGTATCTGGATCTGGCACCTTTAGGAAAAGTAAATTGAGTAATCCTTCAGTTATTGGGTGTTTCACTTTATCATCCAAGTAGATATAGTCACGATCAAGATGTAGCTCCCGGTTCCCTAAACTGAGAGTACCGTTTGCATTAACTTTGGGTCCATATATAGTATCCAAATCCAAGCCCTTCTTGTCTCCTGTTATTAGAGCGAGTAAGAAAGGTCTGGCAAATGAGTGAAATTGGCGAAATTGTGTCTCAATTTCCCTCTCCCCCTCCGGGGTTTTACTAGCTTCCTTCAACGCATTTTTAATTAGTGTATCCCTTCTTGGTGTACTTGTAGGTGGGGGTGTTGATGATACATTTTGTTGAATGGAGGGATTAGAAAAGATAATTTGAGATCCATCTTCTTCCGTTTTGATATAATCCCCCTCCGTTTCAGGCAAACTATCTTCTTTTGTTTCCATTTCTTCATTTTCTATAGCATTCTCAATCGGTGGCTGAGGAGATATCTTTTTACGTTTAATGCGCTTACGTTTCACCAAGAAACGTGGGCGGATATTGGTGCTGGCGATGGTTGGTGCAGGTGGCTTAATCGTAGTAGGAGGGTGAACAACCTCTTTAAACAGATCTTTCAAAGGATGTAAAGCCATGTTCGTTTCAATTTTCCCCTGTTTCAGCAGTTTATATTTTTCCTTTACCGCTTTTTGCGCTTTTACTAGACGGGCTGTGACATGTTTCACTTCCTCTAATTTCATTTTGACTGATCTACTAAATTGCTCTGGGGTAATATATACTCGTATACATCAAATCCCATTCGATAGCGACCATCATTCATGGCTCTGTCCAGGTCTACTAATAAAAAACTATTTTTCGCCCAACACTGTGAACACATAGTTTTAAATTGTTCAAAATCTAAATCCCCCTGTATATGATCGTCATAAATATGACGTAAATTCAGTATATCCATTTTGAAAAGCGCAATCATAGTAAGGTTGATCCTAATCAAATTTTTAGGCACTAAAACGTAACTATGTGTACAGAAAAATATGTCGAGTGCAAAATGACGAGACATGGCAAAATATTCTCTCAAGGTCTTCCGTTATAATATCATCGAATATTACGATAGAATGAGGTTTTATTGCATCTGGTCTCAATAGTTCTACTTGACCATCCTCTGTTGAAGAACCATAAGCGTAATATCCAATGTCAGGTGCAAGGGGCTCCAAAACTCTTCTTAAAAATTGATACTTTTCCTGATTCAACGTTCGTGAAAACAAGTAGACGTTTTCAAACCTCAATCCATTTGGATGCAATAACAAAGAAAGAATGGTGCACGATTTTCCAGAGCCGGATGGCCCGCAAATAAGTCCTCTTATCGGATTTTTCCCAAACAATGAACCATGGGGTAAATAAGATTCATCACTATAACCTATTTCTTGTTTTTCCTTTTTGGCTTCATCGCTAATCTTCAGCCTTACATGTTGCTTCAAGAACCGCATTTTCTCAACTAACTTCATTATTTTACAACACTCACATAAATAGGGAAGGTAAAAGAAAGAATGGACCAGTTCAATTATTAATTTCATAAATATATGTATTACATGTTTAATATAAATACATTAGTTACGTTAATATAAATTACATTCCACGTCGAACAATGCCGGATAATGGCAAATAATTAATGATTGTATCTTGGAGCATCAAACAGTAGGCAGTAGTGGTATTGGCCGGTATTTCTTCCTTAACCTCAAAATCTATGCGAATGTCCACTACATTGTTCCCAGTACTTGATTCAACCTGATGACTGCAATCGATCACAACGATTGGGGCAAGGTTTATGAATTCATCGTAAGTTAACATTGGCTCAGACCAATCCTTGGAGTAATATGATCGTTGAAAATCTGCGTACATTTGATACAGTATTGTCACACGTTTAGAGGAGAAATCAAGATTCATCATGCTGTAAGGAAATATCTGGGATCCGATATGAAGTCGAAAGTTCGTCAATTTACAATGATTGAAAAGTGTTACATTTTTTTCAACATTTTTCAGTAAATTAGTTTTTAATCCAAAGATGATGTATCTAGGCTTTTCAACATCGGTACTATTTTTCAATGTCCATGAAATCTCCTTGTTCGTTGGTAAGGTAAAATACACTTTCCATTCGATCGGAGGTTCTAAATTACCATAACTATCGAAATAGTAAACCTTGTTTCCATCGAGCCAATAGGCCGTCCAATGAGTTCCACCCGAACCATCATCACTCCTAGCCATATTAATGATGGCACATTCAATCTGTTGAGGACCGGTGTGTGGAATATCATTTCTCATTCGTGCTCCAATAAAACCAATAATGTTTGCACTTTTGCACATGTGCTCCAAATCTATGTTTGTGAGTGGTCGATTTGGAAGCGCAATGGTTAGTTTTTTGAACTCATTTTCACCTTTAAACCTTTTCCCGTTTGCCTGTAGGGTCTAATATATAGAGCTTCTTCTTCTTCCATTCTCTTGTTATGTCTTATTGTTTCATTTAAATCCTCATGAGATCGTTTAGCATCAATTACGGTTTTGGCCACTGCGGCCCCTCCCCCCACAAGGCTTTCCACAGCAGTGAGGAAAGGGAGGGCAGCTAACAAAGCTGGTAGGAAGCCCCCTTTAACTTTTGGTTTACGTTGTTTGTTAGATACATTTTTCCGTCTACCAACATCTGCTTATTCTTCTTCTTATTCGCTGATTTGAGGGCTGATCCCTTGGATGGTTTTTTGTGAGTTTTTAGCTTCATTGCATTCATAACTAACCAAGAAGCGACGCGTTCAGAGAGTGGTAATTGCTTGTTTCTCGCCAAATCCCAAGCACCCCACTCAAGTTGCTTATCGGCGTTGTACCGTTGACTGTCGTCCTGTGTAGTGTGATATGTGCGATCGTGCTTATAACAGAGGTTATCTAACGAAGAAATTCCTCGCTGGCCGAGATTATGTCGCTCCTCAAAGCGAGTTCCTGGACCACAATACTGATATCCCCCTGGGAGGTGTAATTCTACAGGTAGAGCGTCTATCAAACGATTTATGATGCCACGTCCTCTTTGTTTCTCCTTCACTTTCATAATGATTAGTGAATGGGATGTCGGCTTCTTTATATACCACTTTAAACAAGTTCACTCTTATCAATCCATGAATTGTGACTCCCGTCGAACGCCTTCAGATATGTAAATGGAAAAATCTACTTTTTTTTTACGATTCTAATTTGGTTTATGAATACGACGAATTTCTTATGGCTGTTACAGCGTCAAAAATGAATATTTTCGATATTTTAAACATAAAATGTACGGATAGTACAATTCTTACAGGTTTATACGAACTTGTTTCGCAGTTGATCACTACGCGTAATAACAGGTTGTTAACGATACCGGCGGAGGATGATGATGAAAGTGATGACGCGCTAAATTATGTAATGATTCATAATACTACGCATTTAGAGGGGAAGGGGACAATAGTGCCAGAAACTGTGTAGAGTTTAGTCTTACGATGGAAGCCTTCAGTATACTGTCTCATGATACCTTATACGCGCTCTTCATCTGCGAACCTGTATGGACGTTAATAACGGACGAAAAAGCTACGGAGTTTGTCAGATGTTTACGAGCATTGAAAACGTTACGAACGTTGGTGAAGAGAGAACATCGCCCTTCGGAACAGTCATACAGGCAAATTATCACTGAGTGCATAGCGGTGAAAAGGTCTCTCAACTATCTATACAGTAAGCCGTTAAAGAACGATTCGGTGGGAAGGTCCCTCAACTATCTATACAGTAAGCCGTTAAAGAACGATTCGACATTCAAAAAACTTCTACAGCTCCGCAATAATTCCCATGGAAAAATTTAAGCCGACCGAAACGATTTTCAATTCCAACGCTGAGAGATTGAACACGTTTCAAGACTTCCCGACGTATAAATACGACATCCCATCATTGGACTCTACGACTGAGGCGGGCTTCATCTGGACAGGAAAGGATGATATCGTCATATGTCCTTTTTGCTCCCTGAAACTTCATCGCTGGACCGCCGAAGATTCACCTATCGCCGAACACGAAAGATTTTTGCCCAGCTGTCCGCATGTCAGACGTCTTTTGGATCCAAATTATAAACCGAGATTCTGCTGCTCTCTCGAATGCTTCATTCAACCTCGAAATCATGTTGACGGTATCATGTGTGCACGATGTAAAGCTTTTAATTTCTGTAAATGCCTCTGCGCCAGCTATAAAATGAAATTTATGCAATTAATCTAAAGGTGATCGCGGATTTTTTTTCCGCATAATAATAATGCGTTATAATGTTGTCATAACTCGATATTATGTAATATTAAATAAACCATTATTTGAAAAAACGTTACCCAGTTTTTTTTTTTTTGTAAACCATTTTTCGCCTAATTAATTTTAATATATATTATTATACCGGCCGTCTGTTTTTTTTTTCCCTTGGCGATCTTTTGAAGAAACCGCATCCTTCTAGGCGGTGACACTTGACAGAAATTGGTTTCCGTTTCTCTTTATCATTTCTGTCTCCAGTCGACTCTGCCGACAAGCAAGTTTTTTCCACGCTAAATAATATTATTCCCACTCGTGGCGCTTGACTCACCCTTCCTGTTTACACTTTCGTTAGCAGCGTCCTCCCTTCCCCTCCCCCTGCCCCTCCGCCGCTCTCTGGCACTAGAACTGTTACCCCACCCCGCCAATCTAGGCCTGAGTAACATATATTATTGTCGAGTGATCGGTAAGAAGGAGTGGGGGTCGCTGAAATTGCTTCGCCGAAAGTAACGTAAGGTGATTTCTTACCTATATGACCCCTCCCCCCTCCCACATTCCTGTCAGGGATGTTGTGATTGGCTACAAACAAGCTTGACCCCTCCCCCTTCCCCTCCACCACTCTCTGGTACAAGAACAGTCATCCCGCCCCCGCTCAGCCTATCCCCTCATAGGCTAGGTTAGTCCTAGTCACATCCAGTTGAACCGCTATATTTATACAACACAGGGAACAAAATAAAATGTCTACAAAGTGATAATGAAAAATCTGAATATGTCAACCGTCGCATGGAGAATTCCTAAAATCAAATGGGATCCAACGAAGGCTCACTTGCACTTATTCGCCACAACAAAATGGGATTTCGGAGCGCAAAAATTGGGCGCTTGTGGAAAAGGCGAGATGTCTTCTGCTTGATGCCAACATGCCTTCCTCATTTTGGGCAGAGGCAATTAATACCGCCAATTATCTTGCAAACCGGACCCCCTCAAGTGCTATTGAAAAGGATACACCATTCAGAAAATGGGTTGGACACTCACCGTCTGTTCGTCACTGTCACATATTTGGCTCAAAACTCTATTTTCTCTCAACAAGCCGTGACCTCAAGAAATTTGATGCCAAAGCCAAAATTGGTATATTTTGTGGTGATTGAGGATGGAACAGACGAGTCGAATGCTAGTTTGAGAATGGTTGTTTAATTGGTGGCCCCTTGGCTCTTTATAGGCCCCTGACATGATCAGAGGGGGGTCGGGGGGTCCCCACTCTGAGATACATCATGTTTGTACATCACATTGGTTGTGGAGGAGCAGCCGATCACAACATATTTATTGGCTATTCAGATATCACGAAAGGATTCCGTGTATGGGATCCTAATCAAAATAAAGTCATAGTTTCACGCAATGTCAGAGTACTAAACTCAACATATTTTGAGAAAAATGCGAAGTTAAACTCTACAGTCAAAGAAGACCCTGCAGTTGACATGATAGTCGACACAATAAATTCAAGATCATGATACACATGACTCCATTGAAAGTGACACACACAGTAGTGACTCCGAAGAACCTCTAACGTTGGATGAATCTGAAGATTTTCGAGAGACAAATGAAAATCGTTCGAGAGTTCTACGCCCTCGTCGTGATCGAAAACCACCATAATGGATGGAGGACTACCAAACTGAGCTTGACTCTGATTCATCGTATTTATCTTTTATGGCTCACCTTGAAACTGACATAAGCGAATCTAATGAATCTCCTGAAGCATGGAATGAGGCGATAAAAGTAGAAATAAAGGCTCATCTTCAAAATGACAGTTGGGTGATAACTGATAAAACGGAAGCTTCTCATGTCATAGGATCAAAATTGGTTCTAAAGAAGAAATTCAAGCCTGATGGCCAACTTGAGAGAAGAAAGGCTCGCTTGGTAGCTCGTGGCTTTGTGCAACATCAGGGACTCGACTACCTGGAAACCTTTGCACCTGTCGCAAAACTTAGCACAATGAGGCTCATGATGGCTATGGCTGCTGAACTGAACATTAAGCTACACCACCTGGATGTCTCCACTGCTTTCCTAAACGGGGATATCGACAGAAAAATTTATATGGAGCCTCCAAAATCACTTGAAAAATTTCTCTACGAAATATTATGATTGAGGAAAGTGAAAAACCCGACAAAACCCTATTCATCAAAGCAAAGAAAATGTTGTCAGATCTTAAGAAAAACAAACAGGACAAGGTCTGCCTTCTCCGCAAAGCCCTTTACGACTTGAAACAGGCGGGCAGGATGTGGTTCACCAAATTAAACGCCAAATTAAAAGAATTGGGTTTTGAACCTACACATGCTGATCCATGCCTATACGTACATCAGTCAGGGGGAGACAAAATACTGATCTGCGTCTACGTTGATGATCTGGTGATTCTTTCTACAGATCCAGTGAAATTTGAAAAACTCAGAAGCGATTTAATGCAGGCTTTTAGCATGAGAGATCTAGGCGAGCTCCAGTACTGTTTGGGAATTGAAGTAAAACAGAAAAATGGAACAGTCACAAACCAAATATATTCAAGATTTGCTCGAAAAATTCAAAATGCCGGACTGTAACCCGGTGAAGACACCACTGGAGCTAGGATTAAAACTCGACAAACCCGAGAGTTCAGATGAAGCCGAGATATATCCCTATCAGAGCCTGATAGGTTCCCTAATGTACTTGTCAGTTGCAACTCGACCGGATATTTCACATGCTGTGAGCTTCTTAAGTCAGTTTAATTCGGCCTATGACAAGAATAATTGGAATGCAGCAAAGCGCATCTTAAGGTACCTTCAAGGGACGAAGACCTTGGGACTCAAGTTTGTCAAAAAGGGCAAACCTTTGGAAGGCTACACATACGCTGACTGGGCTTCATGTGTTGTGGACCGCAAGTCCTACACAGGCTTCTGCTTCAAGTTCGCCAACTCCTCAATTAATTGGGAATCAAGGAAACAAAGAACAGTGGCCACCTCAACTGGTGAAGCTGCCTCTGATGCGGCCAAAGAGGCAATCCATCTCAAGCTCCTTTTTAAAGAATGCATGATGCCTACCGACAAAGTGACGATTTATAACGACAGCCAAGCTGCTGAAATTTTGAGCAAAAATCACATTGTGAGTTCTCGCAGCAAACATATTGCAGTTCGTGAACACTTTATCAGAGAAGCCATCCAGCGAGGCGAAGTAGATGTCCTACATAAACCATCAGAGGAAATGGACGCCGACATTCTTACCAAGGCTCTGCCAGGTACTAACTTCCTGAAATTTCACGAGCGCTTGGGACTTGTTGATGTTCACCTGTAGTCTCGTGAGGGGGAGTGTTGGAATTGACTATGTCCGACACTCGACCACCACCAAACAACGTGAAGCTGATGTCGATCGCCCAAGAACCACCAACACAAAATAATAATGTAGCAAACTAACAAAACTTGTGTGTTCTGTTCTCTTTTCTATTAAATGCGTTATTCACTTAAATTGTTTTTCTATTGCGGACCTTATAAAATATAACAGAAGGGTATTTTTTGCGTTTTTAAACTGATTTCGAACTAGCGGATTTTTTGAGACCATCCGGGGCCTGTTTCATGACGCAGAAGAACTAAAAAAATATTACATGTCGATTATTGTACAAGTTGTAGAAAACGTGAGGAATTGTGTTTCACGAACTACAAGTGACGACTTGTGAAAGTGAATTCGTACAGGCAGATTTTGACAGGTTACAGGTGTTCTTCCATAATTTCCAGCAAGTTCCAGCTCTACAACAGTAAAATCGGCCAATTTTCAACCTATCTCGTTTGCCCGTAAACCTGTAGAATTTAGGAAATAGTAGTGTTCGGATTCACTTCAAATTTCTCGCGAAGTTGTTTTTCCCTGACAACTACATGGTTACTGCTTACCTACCTACTTACTTGATTAAAAAACAAAACAAAAAAAGATGAAGAACGTGAATTTGTTCAATGTCGAAGGCGAGCTTGGTCTTTCTGCTCAAGGATTAACTGCAACTTCCGAAGTTTGTATGAATTCAACGACGGTTGAAAGTCAAAGTTGAATGAAATCAATAACGGCAGCCGGCAGCGACAAGAAACTCAAAGCCAAAACTTCAACGCCTTATCCACACAATTTGACTGCTAAAATACGTCGTCGAAGACAATAAAACTGGAAGTGCAGATACACAATAGTAACTTTACAATTTTAACTTTCGGTGAAACACTTGTAGTACATACTCTTGTATACTGCGCATTACAAGTAACTGTACTTGTAGACTTGTTGATTTATGCAACAGGCTCCAGGAGCATTGTACGTCCTGCGGTACCCCTCTAAAAACCACGAAAACAGGGTTTATAGGTCTGATTCAATAATAATATACCGATTAGTTATACCGACACATGCATGGCTCAATATACAACTTTTCATTTGGAAGTATTTTAGGAAGGTACAATAACACATACCATATTTAGCAGATTCTGCTCTGGTGACCACGGATTGGAAATGTACTACCTACCTACCTACATAATGTTTTACAATCCTTTGAGTTTTTAACGCTAATTTCAACTCCACAATATCTGTATTACACAACGGTTTATTATTTACTGCTCCTTCTGCGTAGACCACTGTTTTCTGTGGTCCGTACCTCCGAGCTCCCCCAGGAAAGCCCTAAATCCAGTACTGGTTCCGGCCCGGGAAATAAAGTTTCATACAAATGCGCGAGATTTGATAATTCAACCATTCATCATTCATCATTTTTGTAGTTATTGATGAAGCATACGGTAAATAATAAACCGCTGTGTAATAATTTACCGTTGTGCAGTACAGAATAATAAACCGTTGTAAAATAATTTACAAATAATAACCGCTGTGTATTAATTTAATAGATAATAATTTATTAGATTAATCGTAATTTAATAGGTAGTCACATACCTATATATTTATGTAAATTATGCAGACAACTAACGATTGTTAAAATCCAGGGATAGATTCAGAATGCTAGGGAACGGATTTGTAACGAAAAACTTCTCAAAAAATCATGCAATACAATTGCTGATGAGAAGTCTTTGAAAATTCGCTAAAAAAACTGTTTCAATAAAACATGGGTTCAAGTTTATCATCAGTTCCACAACTTCTCCCATGTTCCTTCTCGATATTTACTTTCATCCACCATGTCTGATCAACGTCAGGACACAACAAGGCGATTAGGATGGAAATAGTGAAGTGGAAATCTATGAACGGCTCATTTAACACGTCCTTATCACCCAAACCTCCACATGAGTCGGAAACGACGTAGCCCCCACACTAAATATTTGCACGGATATTCGAAGAAGACCAATTAGGTTTCTGTAACGACGCCCAACGAGGAATTGCTTCGGAAAACTTCTCATATAAACGACCCACTGTTATTCTGAAAAGACCAAATATAACTTCCAGATACGTGTTGATACTGAAAGTGGAGTATTCAGGGAGTCTATCCATTGAAATAGTATCTCCGTTTTCAGTCTCAAGGAGGAACAAGAGGGTCGATGAACCGTCGTAAACGGCGTTGAAAGTTGAAAACGTTTTGCGACGCCTAGTCGAAACGAGGGCAGTGGTTAGAAAGGGGGCCATTTGAAGCCTTAAGGGTCTATACAAGGAACGTTTCCATGTTTTCACAAATTAAAAGCACGGAAATAAAACCGAAACCCCCTTTGTAAGCCCACCGAGTTTTTCAAGTGAGTAGGTACCTATTCGAAGGGAATCCAAGTCCCGAGTTATTCGAAGAATTTCAACTTTATAATAGAACTCCACAACGTAGTTGAGAAAGTTGGCTGGGGTTGGGATCCTGTCGAGAAATACTTATCATGAGTTTCCATAATAATACCTAGCAGGTTTTGTTGTGCACTGAAATCTGCCATTGAGAAGCTAGTATAGTATCTTGTGGGATTTCGCCTCAACGCAAAATCCCACACATTCGGCAAAAGTCATGAGGTTGCTGATACTATGCCAATGATCAGTTTACTGCAAACCATCGATTTCCAGTGACCCAATCAGTAGCTGCTAATTACCTACATCATTGGGCCAACCTCCCATATTAAAAAACGCTGCAAATCCCTGCAAAACAGTACCTACATTATTTTGTACAGAATAACCTTCTTTTACAGATCACAGCTCTCTGTATAGATAACCCGTCTATATAATATGTACTAGTCTATACATATTATGTAGACCGCAGACCCTCCGTAGGTTAGTACCTAACCCCGTACTTACTAGGTACCTACCTAAATCACGAGTTAAATGTTGCTAAAATAATTCTTTCGATGACAAACAGTAACTATAATGTCCCTTCTGCGTAGATCACTGTTTTCTGTGGTCAATACCTACCTTCGTGGTCAAGTATAATGAACCGTTGTGTAATAACTTGCCCATCAATAATACTTCAACGGTTGTTCAAGTTGCAAAAGTACCGATCAACAAAATCCAGCCCCTTCTTGGTAGATGAACCGTTGTGTAATAATTTACCGTTATGTAATAATTTACCGGTGTCTAATAATTTACCGTTGTGTAATCATTTACCCATCAATAATACTTCAAAGTTTGTTCAAGTTTCACAAGCACCTACCAACAGAATCCAGCCCCTTCTTGGTAGATGAACCGTTGTGTAATAATTTGCCGTTGTGTAATAATTCACCGTTATGTAATGATTAACCGTTGTGTAATATTGCCATTGTGTAATAATTTACCGTTGTGTAATAATTAGCGAATTTTCAAAGAAAATGAAGCTATTGCAATGGCTTCGAAATTTAAATAATATAAATTTTTGGAAATTTTCTTCATAGAAATCCGTTTCAGACCATTCTAAAACGATTCCTGAAATTTAACACTTTTTTATATGTATATATATATTTACATCAGTCTATCAAATCGAACTCCAACATATAGTTGCGCTGAATCGGCGTCCACCACAAGGAAATTGTTTTTCTCAATTTTCTTTGTGGGAAATTCTTTTGATTGCTTTAAAGAAGACGTATGTATGATTGAAATGTCGATTTCTGCCCAAAAAACACATATACTTCATGTAACATATACACCAGCCACGTTCCTATCACTTGTACGACCGTACGCAATGACGACGAGTCTGCATCCTCATATACATTGTACACATCGCCGATTAGTTCGCGCCTTTCATGCATTTTGGATAGTTCGGAGGGAGACGTATGGGCGGACTATATTCAAATAGGAGTCGGGTGGAGGGGGAAATAGAAATAACAAATCCTCGTTCTTCGTCATGGAGTGGGAGAAAAATCGGTAAAAAAGGGAATTTACTTAAAAAATTCATGTTATATTACGACTTGACTTTCATTCAATTCCGAGTTGGGTGGAGGGGTAATATCATTAAAAATCGTTGTTCTTTGTCTTGAAGCGTTAAAAAAATAAAAAAATAAATTAAAAAAATAAAAATAAACAATTGTCTTCGAAAATTCATGTTATAATATTACGACTTGACTTTCCATTCGATTCCGAGTTGGGTGGAGGGGGTAATAGCATTAAAAATCGTTGTTCTTTGTCTTGGAGCGTTAAAAAAATAAATAAAAAATAATGAAAAAAATTAAAAAAACAATTGTCTTCGAAAATTCATGTTATAATATTACGACTTGACTTTCCATTCAATTCCGAGTTGGGTGGAGGGGTAATATCATTAAAAATCGTTGTTCTTTGTCTTGAAGCGTTAAAAAAATAAAAAAATGAATTAAAAAAATAAAAATAAACAATTGTCTTCGAAAATTCATGTTATAATATTACGACTTTACTTTCCATTCAATTCCGAGTTGGGTGGAGGGGGTAATAGCATTAAAAATCGTTGTTCTTTGTCTTGAAGCGTTAAAAAAATAAAAAAATAAATTAAAAAAATAAAAATAAACAATTGTCTTCGAAAATTCATGTTATAATATTACGACTTTACTTTCCATTCAATTCCGAGTTGGGTGGAGGGGGTAATAGCATTAAAAATCGTTGTTCTTTGTCTTGAAGCGTTAAAAAAATAAAAAAATAAATTAAAAAAATAAAAATAAACAATTGTCTTCGAAAATTCATGTTATAATATTACGACTTTACTTTCCATTCAATTCCGAGTTGGGTGGAGGGGGTAATAGCATTAAAAATCGTTGTTCTTTGTCTTGAAGCGTTAAAAAAATAAAAAAATAAATTAAAAAAATAAAAATAAACAATTGTCTTCGAAAATTCATGTTATAATATTACGACTTGACTTTCCATTCGATTCCGAGTTGGGTGGAGGGGGTAATAGCATTAAAAATCGTTGTTCTTTGTCTTGGAGCGTTAAAAAAATAAATAAAAAATAATGAAAAAAATTAAAAAAAAATTGTCTTCGAAAATTCATGTTATAATATTACGACTTGACTTTCCATTCAATTCCGAGTTGGGTGGAGGGGTAATATCATTAAAAATCGTTGTTCTTTGTCTTGAAGCGTTAAAAAAATAAAAAAATGAATTAAAAAAATAAAAATAAACAATTGTCTTCGAAAATTCATGTTATAATATTACGACTTGACTTTCCATTCAATTCCGAGTTGGGTGGAGGGGTAATATCATTAAAAATCGTTGTTCTTTGTCTTGAAGCGTTAAAAAAATAAAAAAATAAATTAAAAAAATAAAAATAAACAATTGTCTTCGAAAATTCATGTTATAATATTACGACTTGACTTTCCATTCGATTCCGAGTTGGGTGGAGGGGGTAATAGCATTAAAAATCGTTGTTCTTTGTCTTGGAGCGTTAAAAAAATAAATAAAAAATAATGAAAAAAATTAAAAAAACAATTGTCTTCGAAAATTCATGTTATAATATTACGACTTGACTTTCCATTCAATTCCGAGTTGGGTGGAGGGGTAATATCATTAAAAATCGTTGTTCTTTGTCTTGAAGCGTTAAAAAAATAAAAAAATGAATTAAAAAAATAAAAATAAACAATTGTCTTCGAAAATTCATGTTATAATATTACGACTTTACTTTCCATTCAATTCCGAGTTGGGTGGAGGGGGTAATAACATTAAAAATCGTTGTTCTTTGTCTTGGAGCGTTAAAAAATAAATAAAAAACAATTGTCTTCGAAAATTCATGTTATGTTATTACGACTTGACTCTCCATTCAATTCCGAGTTGGGTGGAGGGGGTAATAGCATTAAAAATCGTTGTTCCTTGTCTTGGAGTGTTAAAAAAAAAAAAATTGTCTTAGAAAATTCATGTTATATTACGACTTGACTTTCATTCAATTCCAAGTTGGATGGAGGGGGTAATAGCATTAAAAATCGTTGTTCTTCGTCTTGGAGCGTTAAAAAAAAAAAAAAAAACAATTGTCTTCGAAAATTCATGTTATGTCATTACGACTTGACTCTCCATTCAATTCCGAGTTGGGTGGAGGGGGTAATAGCATTAAAAATCGTTGTTCCTTGTCTTGGAATGTTAAAAAAATAAAAAATAAAATAAAAAAAATAAAACAATTGTCTTCGAAAATTCATGTTATAATATTACGACTTGACTTTCCATTCAATTCCGAGTTGGGTGGAGGGGTTAATAGCATTAAAAATCGTTGTTCTTTGTCTTGGAGCGTTAAAAAATAAATAAAAAACAATTGTCTTCGAAAATTCATGTTATACTACGACTTGACTTTCATTCAATTCCAAGTTGGGTGGAGGGGGTAATAGCATTAAAAATCGTTGTTCTTTGTCTTGGAGCGTTAAAAAAATAAATAAAAACAATTGTCTTCGAAAATTCATGTTATACTACGACTTGACTTTCATTCAATTCCAAGTTGGGTGGAGGGGGTAATAGCATTAAAAATCGTTGTTCTTTGTCTTGGAGCGTTAAAAAAATAAATAAAAACAATTGTCTTCGAAAATTCATGTTATACTAAGACTTGACTTTCATTCAATTCCAAGTTGGGTGGAGGGGGTAATAGCATTAAAAATCGTTGTTCTTTGTCTTGAGCGTTAAAAAAAAACAATTGTCTTCGAAAATTCATGTTATAATATTACATGCATTTTTTCCGCTCGTTTCAACTAATCTCTTTTTTAACCTACATACAACTTCTGAAATGTACGTACGCAGTCACTATTGTAATCGATTCTAATCGATTATAACCGGTTCTTGTTGAACATGATAAAATGATATAAAAGAAAGAGATAAATCTGCTGAAACATATTTTTTTATTTAAAATTTGAATAATTATTATATTATGGGTAATGAATGATATTCATAATATCAAATACATAGTAGGAAGTGAAAAATCTATGTTACCAATAAATTTTACGCCAATAAATAACCAAAATTAATAATTTACCAATAAACTTTACATTTTTTGGTGTACATATTTTGTACCAACACTTTTATTTTTAACCAGTCTTTGTTCCCCAAAATTTTGCTGCGGTCCTTCAGTTCTTCACATTCGTGTCTTTTGGGCGGTTTCTTATTTTTTATGTGGTTTCTGAAAAAGAGAGGAAAACATTCAAAAAGATTGAATTGAAGACCACAACATCGATTTAACCGATTGTAAACGCACCATTCGGGAAAATATTTTAGTTCACGTAAGGCGAATGCGGAGAATCCATTTTCAGAAATAAAATACAGGTTCTAATAATCTTTTTCGTCTTAATCTGTCTTTTTATTCCTTTTAGTAGGTTTCGTAAAATATAAATTGGAAAACTAAGAAGAATAAGAGATAAACCTTATAAGAAAAAGAATCAGACAAAGTCAAAAATGCTATAAATGTAATCAACCCAAATTTTCATTAAAAAATTATTTAACCATTTTAAAATTCATTTTACTGTTAAGAAACGACTGCCAATTTGGGTGGGCAGTATAGCTTCCTAACTGATTGTAAAATGGACGTAAAGGATTAGTTTATGAAAACGCTGCCAATTATAACACAATGGCTTATTATTCCTTTATCATATATTATCTTTTACTAGCTGCTCTAATAAAATACCCCCCCTGTACCCAAACGGGGAAGGGGGGCTCCGCGAAAAGAGAAAATGTTAATTTTAGAGACCAAAAAATTTTTTTAGCTAACTACAAATAGCTTCCCTAACTTCGGTAGTGAGTAAGCAGAAGCTAAAATTTATTATGAAACAAGATTTTCTAAGGCGCAAAAAACCAGGGGTACTATAATTAGCAAATTAAAAAAAGTAAATACGACAAAGAGCTAGTCCGATACCTGAAGTATTGAGCGACTTCTCGCTTTTGGTCTACAGTCCACGGTACTTTTTCTTGCAATTTCACAACGGGACGAGATGTTGAAGGCTGGGGTTCCACGCTAATTTCATGAGATGGTGGCTGTTCAGTTTCATCCGCCTTGGAAAAATAAATACGATTAGTAAGTACTTTGGAGTTATTATAATCCATAAAAGGCGACTCATTGCCAATCTTTAATTTGTAATTATTGAAATTATAAAATAAGTTTGAGATTAGGTAGTAAAAACGTGGCCAGGAATCTTACATGGTCAGAAAATGCAGAATGCGAAGCTTTAGCTGATTCACGATTGGGAGTATTCTGGAAAAAGATACAAGTTTTAGTAATAGCGTAGGATAGTGTAGAATATTGGACTCCTACGTCGATACACACTCATTTTGAGAAATTATTGGGTAACCTATAACGTTTCGATTTGAGTGTAAAAACTGACATTGAGAATCTTTGTTAATCTTACCGTCTGATTTATTGGTACGGAAGTCTGATTTATTGGTACGGGCTGGATGTCTATGTTTGGGTCACGATCAGGAGTGTTCTGAAAAAAAAAAAAATTAAAGTAATAAAAACGAAAATAATAACATAATAATAGGTTTAAAAAATAAAAATAGTAACAAGCCGAAATTATTTATGAACTTACCATTTGATTTTTAATGCCCATTTTATACTCTTTGGCTCGCTCACTAGACAAGAAACTTTGAGCAGATAAAAAATCTGGAAAAAACACAGAGAGAATAATTTTTTAATCGTGAATCCGGTAGAGTAAGGAGTAGATCAAGTTAGTTAGCGGAGTGACTCTAGCAATTTTTTTCTGGCAATATTGGTAAACTTGATTGCCTTTCACAATTCCATGGAAATTCATGCGGGATCTGACATAATTGAGGGGAAACTACATTTTAATGAAAAAAAAAAGAAAGATTTTCAATCGTTTCTTTTGGTTTATTATTCTGTGAATAATACACCTATGTATTCGCTCAGCAAAAAATTTTTATAACACCCCCTCAAACTTTTTTCTTTTCCGTTTCAAGGTGCATAGATTCCAAAAATGCAATGTCCGTCCGCCGTACGCCGTCCGCCGTACGCCGTCCGCCGTCCGCCGTATCACGTGTACAGGCTTCATTCTCGGTCTAAAAAAATCGTTCTTTCGCACACATGCTCCATTTGGGCCCTAGTTGTGTCCCGAAACTTTTCAGCCCGATCGGAATATACCCAGGGGTGTTATGAGTGAAAATGTGTGTAAAAATAGGTACTTTTTACGTTTTAGCAACATATTGGTAACATGAGCTTCTGAGATATCGTTTTCTATGTTTTTGGGGACGAGAAGACCGAATATGAAGTCGATTTTGACCAAAGAGTGGAAAATTGAGTTCTACCCAATGTTCAGCTCCCAGAATTGATTTTTTATGAGTGAAAAACCTGGGAAATCGTCTGAAATCACCATCAATTTGTAGAATAACACTAGGAAAAGTGTCAACACGTGGATCAAGACGATTAAATGGCACTACCAATGATCAAAGATAGTTTAAAAAAAAAGAGCGTACCTAATTTGTGTTTTGGGGGCCAAAATTAATGGAAACCATCAGAAGTAGCTATTTCGATTATTACGCATGAAAGAAACAATTAATGAACAGCCAACCTTTCTGTAGGTATGTCCAATAGAATAATAAACCCATGTGACAAGGACTTTGCAGCGTTTTTGTATAAAACTCTATTGCTAGAAAAAACTGCTGACCCTGCCACCTTGAAATTTATTCTGGTTATGCAGGAAGGATACATAAACAGAATAAGATCATCAAATTCGTTTAACATGCCGTCGGGGGCGGTAGAAAAATTATCTTGAAATTTCTGCGGTTTTCACTCGTTTCTTTTTGTATAAAACTCTATTGCTAGAAAAAACTGCTGACCCTGCCACCTTGAAATTTATTCTGGTTATGCAGGAAGGATACATAAACAGAATAGGATCATCAAATTCGTTTAACATGCCGTCGGGGGCGGTAGAAAAATTATCTTGAAATTTCTGCGGTTTTCACTCGTTTCTTTTTGTATAAAACTCAATTGCTAGAAAAAACTGCTGAACCTTCCACCTTTTCTGACCAGCAGTTTTTTCTAGCAATAGAGTTTTATAAAAAAAAAAACGAGTGAAAACCGCTGAAATTGTAAGATAATTTTTCTACCGCCCCCGACGGCATGTTAAACGAATTTGATGATTCTATTCTGTTTATGCATCCTTCCTGCATAACCAGAATAAATTTCAAGGTGGCAGGGTCAGCAGTTTTTTCTAGCAATAGAGTTTTATACAAAAAAAACCGAGTGAAAACCGCAGAAATTTCAAGATAATTTTTCTACCGCCCCCGACGGCATGTTAAACGAATTTGATGATCCTATTCTGTTTATGCATCCTTCCTGCATAACCAGAATAAATTTCAAGGTGGCAGGGTCAGCAGTTTTTTCATCTAAATGTAGTTTCCCCTCAATTATGTCAGATCCCACAAGAATTTCCATGGAATTGTGAAAGCGTTGCCGTTCGTTTCAGAGTGGGAGAAAAAATATGGAAAAAAGTAGAGTAGTCTATAAAAATTCCTTTGACATCACCATTGTCTTTTCATTCGATTTCATGTCAGGTGGAGGGGGAAATTGAAATTGACAAATCGTTGCTGTTTGTTTTAGAGTGAGAGAAAAAAAACTGGAAAAAAGTGGAGTACCTAGTCTATGAAAATTCCTCTGACATAGCGCATCTCACTTTTTTCCAGATTTTTCCTCCCACTCTAATACGAACGGCAACATTTTCTCGATTTCCATTTCCCCCACCACCTGACACAAGTCAAATGATAAGACAATGCGCAATCTCAAAGGATTTTTCTTAGACTATACCACATTTTTCCCGATTTTTTCTCCCGCTCTGAGACGAATAACAACAATTTTTATTTTTATTACGTCCCTCAACCCGACTCGGAATTGAATGCATAGACAATGCATAATATAATGTGAATTTTCGAAGTCAATTGGTTTTTTTTTCGATTTTTTTCAATGCTCTAAGTGAGGTGACAGTCTTGGCGATTTCCGAGCTGTTTTTTTCAGCGCTGTTTTGCTGTAAAACATCGCGCGGTTTGGCTGTGAAAAATCGCTGCAGCGGGTACCTGACAGTGTACGCGATTTCCGAGCGGTTTTCTGGGGGTGCGGATTTCTGACTGGAGGGGGAACATTACATTTTCGTCCTCTAGTATTGTTCTCGCATTCAAAGCGACCACGACGATGAGGTCTGCTGCTGCTGCCGCGGCATTTCACCATCAAATGGTGTTATGTATTTGTGCTTTGGAGGCAGAAGGCCTCCTTCCTGGAAGACACCACCCAAGGAGGTACAATGTGCACCCATACCACAGACAGAGGAACCATGAGAAGCGGTTTTCGGTTTTCTACAAAAACATCAGAGAACATCCTGATAAGGGTAACATAAACAAGGGTAACCCTCCACACAACTGATTAGAGTTCCCACTTCCATGGCCGAATCGCAACTGAAAAACAGCTCGGAAATCGCCAACACTGTCGCCAACACAGCTCGGAAATCGCCAACACACAAAAAACAACGATTTTTATTTGTATTACCTCCTCCAACCAACCCGGAATTTAATGAAAAAACAAAGCGTAATTTAACAGGAATTTTCAAAGCCAATTGCCTTTTTTTCCGATTTTTTTTTTTTTTAACGCTCCAAGACAAAGAAGATAGAGTTAAACACTAGTTAATAAGTTAAACATGAGTTAAACACTAGTTAATAAGAATATAGTAGTAATAAAAATAGGAATCATCTAAAGTAAACATAAAATACTTGGTCTACTTACCACCAGTAAAAACAACTTCCACCTCGTATTTTTCCCCATCAATTTTCAATAATTGGGTGATTCCGTCTTCAGACAATCGTCTCAAAATTTCGCATTTGCGACACAAATGCAAAAAATTGTAGTCTACAAAAGACACAACTGCGAAAGACATCACGGAGCACAATCACTATTTCACCTATGAAGAGCAACAACAAAACTGAAAGGAGACACTGGCCTTGTTGTCATTCCACAAAAACAAAATCCTCCGCTTGTACCTTAACCTTCCCGCGCAAAGGGTCTTATTTCCATTTTTCCCTCCACCCGACTCGGAATAGAAACCAAAGACAATGCCAGACGGACGCAAAGAACGCTGTGTCATGTACGGGTTTCTATTCTACCTAGTCATGTCTTCAGAAAAAACCTATACGCGTCGACGCTAGCGCTGAAGCGGAAATTTCGCAGACTAAACCTATACAAAATGGTCAGTTTGACGTCCAAAGAAAGATGTTCAGAAATGACTCTAGGGAGCTTTTTGAAGCTAATGCACAGGTCCAGCAGTTCTGCGTCCATATACGGACGCCGATTCGCACCGGACGCAGATTTAAATGTGAAACATCAACGTTCGGACGCCCGTTTGTCGCAAAGCCGCATATATATATATATATATATATATATATATATATATATATATATATATTTATTTATATATGTGTCACTCCAGACGATAACTCTCGATAGAATTGAGATAAACAGCTCAAATTTGCACAAAAAATCTATCTTGGCAATCGAAAGGCTAAGTTCGAAGATGGGCGAAATTGGCCTACTCTAAGGAGGGTTTTGGCGCATTTAAAGTGCGCAAAAATTACCCAAAAATCCCCAAAATGTTATTTTCCAACAAGTGACCCCTCATTTTAAAGGTTTTTGCACGCTGAACACGATGGTGGAATCGGATTTTAGATAACTTGATCCGTTCTCAAATTAGAGCATTTAAAGTGCGCAATAATTACCCAAAAATCCCCAAAATGTTATTTTCTAACAAGTGACCCCTCATTTTAAAGGTTTTTGCACGCTGAACACGATGGTGGAATCGGATTTTAGATATCTTGATCCGTTCTCAAATTAGAGCATTTAAAGTGCGCAAAAATTACCCAAAAATCCCCAAAATGTTATTTTCCAACAAGTGACCCCTCATTTTAAAGGTTTTTGCACGCTGAACACGATGGTGGAATCGGATTTTAGATATCTTGATCCGTTCTCAAATTAGAGCATTTAAAGTGCGCAAAAATTACCCAAAAATCCCCAAAATGTTATTTTCTAACAAGTGACCCCTCATTTTAAAGGTTTTTGCACGCTGAACACGATAGTGAAATCGGATTTTAGATATCTAAATCCGTTCTTAAATTAGAGCATTTAAAGTGCGCAAAAATTACCCAAAACTAGGATAATCTTTAAACTCTTACCCCCCCCCCCCCCCCACCCCCTTAGAGTGGTCAGATTGAAATATGTGAGAAGTATTAATTGAAGACGAGAGTTCGAAGCAAAAAAGGGGGAGGCAAACGATTAGTACAACTCCTTGAATTTACCCACAGCGATCAAATAAATAAGCACTTAGTACAATTACGTAATAAACAAACGGTAGAATCAGGATGGACAAAACGTACAAATTAAAATAAATACGAAGAGAATATACATAGAAAACCAAATTTTAGACCGAAGTTTTCCTTTATTCAAAACCATAGCCATTAATTCGAATATTTCTTTGAAAATTCGCTCATTAAGTCATGCTGCATGACTGGTTTTTTTTACCCATCAATAATACCTACTTCAAAGTTTGTTCAAGTTTCACAAGTACCTACCAACAAAATCCAATAGTCCATCACTCACCAAAGGAAATAATATCGCAGAACAACCAACTCGACTTCATACAGCCATCCTTGATTATAATCAGGTGCTCCTTAGTGATGATATCCCGGCCGGATTAATACCGTCTGATTCACGATCTTGTTGACGAAGCTTTTTGGTGCAAACGAACGGCTGGACGTACAGTGCTCCGGGTGGTCTCAAAAAATTGTTCAGCTCAAGACAAATTTACTATCGTTAAAAAAACCGTACCCTTCAATCGAAGGTTTTCGAGCTAAGGCGTTCTGAAAATGTCAATCCCTATTTTGAACCCCTTTGAGATGACTGACAGTAACGCCGAGCTTCGAGGACCAACTAGACCCCGAACGCAACGTATTCATCAATTTTTATTCATGGTAACTAAGTAAAGCGGCCAGACAGGAATATTTTTATTGCATTTTCGGATTCTACGTACCTTGAAACGTAAACCATCAAATTTTGAGGGGGGGGGGGGGGGGGGGGGTAGCATTTTTTTTTTCATGCTCGATTCCAATGGTCCATTATTGAAAATAATAAACCAAAATATTGGCAACGTATAGCTTATGAATCTAGGGATTCCATCTAGGGAATCTAGGGATCCCAATAACCTCTATATGGGAGCCCCAACAGTTGGCAATGTATGTCCCATTGAGGACGATGGACATCCCCCCCCCTACCGTTAGCATTTGCAACAGCAACTGGCATTAGCGATTGGCTATGGCTAATGCCACTTGAATTTTTTAAACTACCCCTCACAATTGGGACCCATTAACCCCCACAATATTGGGGACTATATTGTTGCGGCGTCCCTAGTAATGATATCTGGGCTGAATGTATACCATTTCTGATTCACCCTCCTGTTGAAGAACCCTGTCGGTGCAATTTTCAGGGCCTCACTGTGAACGAATGGCTGGACGTACAATGCTCCGGGTGGTCTAAAAAAACTCCCAAATTCGAGAACTAGTTGAAAACGTTTTTAAAAAAACCACAGTCATGCTATAAGTGCGAATTTTCGAAGAAATAACTGATTATATGTAAAGTGTGATGTTTGGGATATCCCATTCAAATATGGGCAATCTTAAACTTATTGGGTAATTATAGGTATTCAAGTATTACGCTATTCGGTTAATTCGGTATGCATCAAATATGGGCATACGTAACAAATTTTTTGTTCCATTTTTTGCCGAGTAACACCTCGGTTTGTAGATTTTCCAACGCTGAACACGATGGTGAAGTCAGAATTGTGATATCCCATTCCGTTATCAGATTAGAGCAGACGAACCAGGAAGAACATCTCAAGAAATAACCACGTTCCTTCATCTTCAAAGTGCTCCAGTTTGATAATGGAATGAGATATCGCAATTCTGATTTCACCATCGTGTTCAGCGTACAAAAACCTTTAAAATGAGGTGTCACTTGTCAGACTGTTTCATTTTGGGAATTTATGGGTAATTTCCCCCCCCTAAAACTCCCCAAAACTCCCCCTTAGGGTGACCCGATTCTGCCCATCTACGAACTTAGCCTGTCGATTGCCAAGACAGATTTTTCGTGCAAATTTGAACTTTTTATCTCAATTCTTTCGAGAGTTATCGTCTGGAATGACACATACATAATATATAAATATATATAGTTGGGAGAGGTAGTTTGACCTTGTTTTCGGTTTTTTCACCTTTGTTTAATACTAGTTTAATTTAGAGTTTTTTTAGTTTAGTTTAGTTTAATAGAGCAATGTATTAAACAAAGGTGAAAAAACCGAAAACAAGTCTAGTTTGGTCAAACTACCTCTCCCAACTTTACTTCTACTAGACAGGAAATATCACTATATATATATATATATATATATATATATATATATATATATATATATATATATATAAATTTTGGTGTCTTTCGGCAGTGAATTCAGGGTGGTCTGAAACGGATTTTGGTATAAAAATCTTTCGGAAATTCGAGTTTTAAAAATTTTGGACCGAGAACAATAGCTTCCTTTTCTTCGAAAATTCGCTAAAATGGATATAAATGCGTCCTGGAAATATCAAACCCTTATTTTTGACCCCTTATTAGAGATGGCTGACATTAACGCTGAGCTTCGAGGACCAACGGCTGGGAGGACCCCAAATGGGACCTACAAACCGAATATCATCAATTTTGGTTCAAGATAATTAAGGAAAGTGCGCAGTACGTCGTAGGGCAGGAACTGCTTATTCCATTTTCGGATTTTACATACTTTGAAACGGAAACCATCAAGCTAAAGGGTGGGGGGTGGGGGGTTAAAAAATTGTCTTTCATGCTCGATTCCAAAAGTTCATTATTGAAAATAATAAACCAAAATAAAATAAATACCAACGTGCACATAACCCACCAAGTTACAAGAACTTCCAATAAGATTGAGGACGAATGATTTTGTTCTTTGAGATGTGAGGGCGCATTATACATCAAAGCGAAAATGTATAATGATATCACTAGACGATAAGGAGTATCTGAAATAGATACTATCCCAAATAGCCCTCAAAACCCCTTATTCTATAAATTCGTTATACTTCACACAATGCTCATATTACGTGGAAGGGCGGGGAGGGGGGGGGGGGGGGCACATTTTCTCCGCTTTCACGGAAAAACATTGAATCATGGACATGCTTTTGGACGCACGAACTGACAGTACCATATTGCATAGGTATCCACATTCAATTTTTTTTTTCCTTGAAAACGGAGAAAATGTGGTTTAAATTTTTTTTTCTGGCGTTGAACGGAGACATTTTGGGACTGAAGAAAGGATCTCAACTGATTCGGGAGGACCCCCCTTGTCGTTCTTCCTCATCAGTTTTACAGAGGCTCCATTTCGAATTTCATCCTCGTAGGTGAAAACAGGAATGAAATTACCTTCTGGGCTCAGTCAGCTGATTAGGTAGGGTCCTCACTTCGTCGCTTTCTTCAGGACCTAATTGGTTTAATCTTAGTAGAAAGAGGAGAAGGTTTAAGGCGGCTATGCAGTTTTTCCCCCTGATATTTAATTCTCCTCAATTTTTCAGCTAATCTACTAACCTATCTTACTCTCTCTTCGCTGAATGATACCGAGGTATGGAAATGCCTTCATCACTATGAATACAGGAAAGGAATTAATTCGAAAAATTTCAAACAATTATTGCAGGTTCCGGGAAAACTTTTTTATATGCGCAGACGGATCTATAAGTCGTATTTTGATGAATTTTTGTGGGACTATCCTGCACTTTCCCTCACTTATATATACCTTCATTTCATTTAGTAATGGATATATCAAGGCCATCAGTGAGCTAGATAGAAACGATACCTATGGCGAAAATAACAAATCGTTGAAGTATAATCAACAGTTTTTGAAATGTTGGCCTCTGAAGAACCCTTTATGTTTACATCAGGGAAGTCGCGGAAAATTAAAATGGCATACTTCGATTGAACCCCCTGTAATATCTGTATAATCAGTCAACTAATCGCCAACTCACAGAAATGAGGTTCAAGATAGCATAGTATCATTACAGGATGATCCACTTACAACGAACGGACCAATGGATTTCCACAGCTGCTGACCGGTTGGTAGGAATTTCCCATGAAATCATTACCTAATAGAAGATAACGACCCCAGACGATGGTCAAATAATCAATCTTCGATTTGTCATTTTCTCATTATTAATGATAAAAAGCCAAATGGCTGGATCCTTTGCCAAATGAGATACTTGTCAATTGGAAAGAAAAATGTACCAGTCTGATTATGTATAGCTAACCGCACTGTGCCCTCCAATATACTACATAATTATTTTACTACATATTACTATACAATTTTAGTACATCTACAAAACGCCTGTTTTAGTTATGACAGATATTTTTAATTTTTGTATCAAGCAACTCATGTAATACAATGATGAATGATGATAATGTAATAGACGAAGAGTGCCAGTATATATTCCAAATTCTATTCATTCACAAATATACCATGACTGCAAAGATTAACTCACTCATGCCACACCAAATGCGTTGTACTACGTCGCTTACCTGAAATCAAAATAGAGTGATATAGATTTACGAAAACTAAACAGGTGGAAGAAGTCAATGAAATATTCCCATCATGTAACGGAAGTTAGAGGAACTAGGCCAAAATTAAACAAGGATCGTAGGTATTCTATATAAACATGTGATAATGAATTAAATTATTTCGACCTAATCGAATCCTTCATAATATGAAGATTTACATATCATATTTATATAATCATTTGTATTAACATGAAATATTTCATTATTATATTATATTATAGCATTTGCAGTATCAGATATCAATGAAGCGTAAGTTGTTACCTACGCCAGTACGAGGGTATGAATCGTGTATGAACTTAACAACTCCTCACAGGAAGTAGGTACACAAATACAGTTAAGACACCACAGAAAGTATATCGCCAAGCTTGTTCCAAAAATCGCTGAATATGAAGTAAAATGACGTTGAACTTTTCTAGTTCCCGGTGGGAGCTCGACGATTATATTATGCAAATTTATCCACATAAAACAATCCACCTTGACCTCACACGAGTTTTCAGAGTGGAAAAATGGGTCACTAACATGCGACATGAAAAATCTAGCTTCGTTTATAATGGCTGAGGGGAAACATTCACAACTGTCAAACTTTTAAACGAGCAGTCATTGTAGATATTTACATGATGTTGGGTGTCTTGATTTATTCGGGTTGCAAAAATGCAGTTTACGTCAGTTTCTAATTAACATGTTGTAACTTACGGGACTTGAATTTCAGTAGCGTTCGCTTGAAATGCTAGAGTTTTAAGCGGTATATCATCATAGTGTGTTCTGTGGTATTTCTGAACAACTGATCACACAGACACCGACCCACCCACGCGCGCACACGCAGGTAGAAACCAAAAACATTTCTCCCTTATGGGAAAAATATTAGATCATGGCTGTGCAGTTACGGTATTTATAGACTAATGTCTCTACTCCTCAGAAGTTCTGTCCTCGATTCTAATATCTTTACTTCTGTGTCCCTCTAGGTACCTCTTTATCCATCTACTCCTGTACCTAACTCCAAAATTTTTACCTATATTGATCTGTCATTTTCTTTGCTATTTGGAGACCGTTTCGAAAGTGACTCAGTTTGGTACCTAACTTCCCAGCGCCACGGAACATCGTCTTCAAATTTCGGTCAGGAGGGATAACTTGAGTAGCATAAGATTTTAAGATGAATTTTGAACGCTTTCTAACGAGCGGTGAATGATTTTCGTGGGATGAAAACTAACCAACAGACACTACAGGACTCGAGTTCAGTAACAAGTTTCTTGCAGACTATAGAAAACGCAGAAATTAGGTAAATATACGACTTTAGACCCACACTGTCTAGTTTATGCCTACAGGGAATGGGCCAATTTTGGTTTATTACTTTCAGTAATGAACCTTTGGAATCGAGCATGGAAAAAACTCCACCCTAAAAATTTGATGGTTTCCGTTTTTTAAGGTAGGTAGAATCCGAATCAAAAAATTTCTGGTATTAAATCTATAGGTTATAGGTAAATAGTCCCTCTATTCTGTAGGTTTGTGTCACGAATTACTTTTTCCAGCGCTACTGTGACGAGCAGACATGCGAACGCATCACCCTGCCGTAGGGCATTTTTGATGCAGAGTTGTTCTGATTAAGTACCAGTCACCCTTTCGTAGCTCTTAACATAAATCTTATGAGTTTGCTTGAGATTCCCAGCTCCTCCATGGCTGCGTGAAGGTGCTGCCTATTGATACTTAATACGTAGCCCTACAGTCAACAAGCAGATGGTGCGTACCAATGCCAAACTCGCCAGTTTTCTCCAATATTTGACGCAAGCTAAAAATCTGATCAGGCAAATCTTCTGGCAAAAACTCAAACTGATAACCTACAACCACATTCTGGACAAACGGAGGAAGCCGTTCAAGCAAAGTATTAGAGAATACTGGAGTAGTGGTCACTACACTGCATCATTGTTGTCATCATCTCATTGTTGTTTACAATTAGATTTCACAAAAGTTAGTTGTTATCTGGACGTGGACAAAAAAGGACTTGTTAAAAATAAAAAATCTGACTTGAGTTATTACATTGGGGGCCCGTCCGGGATCGAAAAACAAACACAGAGGAGTGCTGGGGATATGCCACCCAAACGGCCAGCAACCAGAATTCAACGGACGATGTCGACCCGCAGTCATCCAGTTGACGCAGGTGAAGCTTCTGGCTCTTTAGCACCAGTTCCTACTTTATCGGCTGACCCAGTTGTAGCTTCCGCCTCTACAGTACCACCACCGAGATCTTTTGAGACTCGGTCAGAAAATCAGCAGTCTACAGAGTTGATGGCTGTAACCGGTGCCATGCAAGAAATGTTGGGTACAATGCAGCAAATGCAGATGCAAATGTTACAACAACTGAGTCAGTTGATAGAACAGAATCGTGGCCTTGACCAGCGGCTTAATGAGACCACCAATCTCCAGCCACAACACAACCAGCAGGGTGTGATTATTCGAAGTCCAACTCAACAGCAAGTTAGACAGAGACACACACGTGACGAACAGAAGGAAGTGGTCTTGATCCCTTACGATGGTAAAGTTATCTGGGAGGAGTATCAAGTACACCTTGAAGTAACTTCTCTTACAAATAGTTGGTCACTGGAAGTAAAAGGGTGTAGGCTCGCATAGAGCTTACGAGGGGCTGCATTAGGTGTGCTAGCTGATTTACCACCCTCAGAGCGGCTCAATTATAAGGCCATATCAGAAGCGCTAAGAGAACAGTTTGGTCAAGCACGATTGACTCCTAATTGCCAATTACAGTTGGAGACACGATCACAGAAGTCCAATGAGTCTCTCTCAGAGTTAGCTATTGATATTGAAAAGCTAGTCAGGGGTGCGTTTCCAGAAGATACTCGTGGTAACAAATCCAGGAAAGCTGTTAAAGCGTTCATCAAAGCATTACTGGATAAAGAACTAGCAAAGCTGATAACATTAACGAAACCCTCAACTATACAAGAAGCCCTTACTACAGCATTGGAATAATTGCAAGTTGTGATGACATCTTCTACAAAAACACCCAGTGAAACTCGCTGTTGGGGTTGTAAAGGAGTGGGCCATGTGAGGTCTCAATGCCCAAGAGAACAGAACAACCAGGGAAACTAGACAGAGCCAGCGCTGAGGGCCATGCACTGGCTTTAAGAAAAAGGCCCCTTGGTTTTGTGAAGAGTTTTCGAACGGGGGCAGAAGCACTTTTTGTAGAGGTAATCATCAACCACAAACAAGTAGGAATGCTGGTTGATACTGGAGCTTCTGTTTCTATCTTGCGCCCCGATGTAGTTAGGAGCCTTAAGCTAGAAACGAAACCATCTGCATTTACCCACTTGACCACAGCTGGAGAGGACAAATTGAAGGTTCGAGGTGAGTGTTTGACTAACCTTAAAGTAGGTAACACCGGAATCGAACAAAGCTTTTTGATTGCAGATGTGAGAGACAAAGGCGGGGGCTGGATATACTTCAACAACTCCAGGCTACTCTCGATTTATCCCTTGAGGAACTCCAAATGAGGGGAGGGAACATTCCTCTATTTCGACGATTGCAGTGTGTTGCCCGATCTCTTCAAATCAATCTCTTACCTAAGGAAGAAAATTGGGCAGCTGACTTACTGAAAGCATCAAACTTGGGTCCTGGTTCGAAAGATTACTCTGCAGTGAGTGAAGTGCTATATCAATTTAGAGGTGTATTTGCGACTAAAGGGACCATATTAGGCAAAACACATGTGGTTGAACACGCCATTAACACGGGCGACATACAACCCTCAAGCAACCTCCCAGACGGCTACCATTTGCATCAAGGGAACATGTAGACAAGCTCATACAGGAGATGCTAGATGACGGAGTAATAGAGCCATCCACGAGCCCTTGGGCATCCCCAGTGGTTCTGGTTCCCAAGAAAGATGGAACGACTCGGTTCTGTGTGGACTACAGAAAACTTGATAAAGTTACAAAAAAAGACTCCTACGCCCTCCCTACTGTGCCTACGCCCTCCTGGATGCCTTGGCAGGTTCAGCTTGGTTTTGCACTTTAGACCTAAAAAGTGGATATTGGCAGATTGGGATGAAAGAAGAGGATAAAGAAAAGACAGCATTTGCAGTAGACCGCCAAGGACTTTGGCAATTCAAAGTAATGCCGTTTGGATTATCCAACGCACCTGCCACGTTTCAGCGTTTGATGGAGGCAATTGTACCAGCCGATCTTGCACTCGTCTACTTGGATGATGTTATCATCCATGGACCTGACATTCAGACAGTCCTGAGTAAACTGAACAACGTACTTGAAAGATTTAAACAGGCAAATCTACAACTAAACCCTAAGAAGTGCAGTTTCTTTACACAGAAAGTTCAGTACTTGGGTCACATCATTTCTGCAAGAGGGGTACTGTTTTAAGTTTAATGAGACTAGCGGGATAAATGATGTCCAAATACGTTAGCGAGAACCACGTTTTAATTTACATGAAAACAAGATAATAATGCATAACTCAGCGGTCAAGTCGTACTACTCTCGCATGATAAGAATGTCAGGGAGGTCGGTCGATTGCAGGTCGTCTCCATGGTCGCTGGTGGCGGTGCCAAACATATGGAATCCACAACATCTCCCCTCTCAAGATGGGGATTTTGTACTCATGTTGCTATAAGCCGATTAGGCTTGTTAACAACCCTTCCGTACCTGGTTGTGACAGAGGGCGCAGGAGGTGGCTCACTTGGTTGGGCTTCTGGAGTGGCCTGGGGCGCAGAGGGAAGGCTTGGGCGCATCGAGATGTGAGCCTGAGGCATTGGTGGTTGCCCGACGCTGAGGTGGTTAAGTGGCCCTCCTGGTTTGATCTCCACGGGAACTCTCTTGCGTGGCGAGGAAGGTGGGCTATTGGTGGCTGAGCCGCTGGTGGTGTCGCCTGTTTCAGTTGAGTCTGGAACGCAGCTAAGGTATGGCGCAGGGATGAGGTGGTATATATTCCGCCTGATTGTGTTCTTGGCTGTCTGCACCAGATAAGATCGATTATCCAAAGCTTTGACGATTTTTCCGTGACGCTTCAAATCTGTTACCCAGACGAACTCTCCAGACTCCAACAAGCTGAGCTCCTTAACTTTGTGACGGGAGTCGAAGTTCTTCTTATACCTCTCTCTGTATTTATGTTCAACTTCCCTTAGTGCCCGAGTGCTCTTCTTTCTCCCCTTGAGAAGCAAATGTGCTGAAGGCAAGTTGTCACGAAGTCTCCTTCCAAAAAGCATTTCAGATGGGCTAAAACCATTGGAGAGCGGAGTGTTTCTGTAGGATAAGAGGGCGAGCTCGATGTCTTTTTTATTCTTCTTCAGAAGTGATTTGGCGTTTTTAACTCCTGCCTCAGCCATCCCATTGGCCTGGTGGTGGTGAGGACTACTGCTTTGAGTGGTGAAGCCCCACTCTTTGGCAAAAACTTGAAATTCTGAAGTTTCGAGGTTGTAGAATTGAGTACCGGAATCGGAATGGACAACTTCCGGAATCCCATACCTTGAAAATACTGCTTTGCAGAATCCGACAACATCTTGGGCCCTCATTCTGTTTACTTTCTGGAACTCGAAAAATCGAGAATAGTGGTCTACAATGACTAGATACCACTCATTCTCAAGTTTGAAGAAATCTAGTGATGCTTTCTGCCAAGGGTAGTCCGGAAATGAAGAGGGTAGGAGAGGCTCATGATGTTTGGTAGAATTTTGAACACAGGTAGGACAGGTTTTGATTTTGTGTTCTATTTCCTGAGAAATAACTGGCCACCACATAGTTTTTTGAGCTCTAAGTCGTGTTTTTGATGTTCCCAGATGCCCACTGTGGAGCTTGTTGATCATGATATTCCGAAGTTGGGTGGGAATGACCAGACGGTTTCCTCTGAGAACAATTCCCTCTATCACACAGAGTTCGTCTCGGACATGAAAATATTTTTGTAACTCTGGTGTGAGCTCCATTTTAGCAGGCCAACCCTCGAGCAAAAGTCGTTTGAGTTCTTTGCAGACTGGGTCGTCCTGTTGTGCATGGGCGACCTTAGTAACATTTTCGTCAGTGGTCTTGATGCTGGCGAGAGAAACCCGGTGGACGTACGCATCGACCTCTTCTTCGAGTTCACCCAGTTCATTTGAAAGAACAGGCTGGCGAGAGAGAGCGTCAGCAATGTACAGGTGCTTCCCTGGAACGTAGGAAACCTCGTGGTCGTACCGCATGAGGCGCATACGGAAGCGTTGGAGGCGAGGTGACAGGTCGTCCAGATTTTTTGTTTTGAAGATGGGCACAAGAGGCTTGTGGTCTGTCTCGATTTTAAACCGTTTTCCCACGAGAAAGCATTTTAAACGATCGCAAGCCCAGGTTATCGCGAGTGCTTCCCGTTCGATGTTTGCGTAATTTTGTTCTGCTTGAGACAGCGTTCGAGAAATGAATGCGACTGGTTTGCGTCCTTCCTTATCTTCCTGAAGAAGGACGGCCCCCAGCCCTTTAGTCGACCATCTGATGAGACAATTGTGGGTTTAGAAGGATCGTAAAGTGTAAGGCATGGTGCCGATGTCAAAATACCTTTGATTTTTTGAAACGATTCCTCTTGGGCTGGGCCCCATACAAACTCACTTTTTGAGCCGGTGAGAGACGTGATTGGCTCCATGATTTCGCTTTTATGTGGAATAAATTTTGCTAGGTATGTTACCATTCCCATCAAGCGTTGAACATCTTTCACATTAGTCGGAGCTGCCATCTCAGTGATTGCCTTCACCTTTTCGGGATCTGCAGCTATACCGTCTTTCGACAACACATACCCCAGGTAAGTAATCTTTCTTTGGCAAAATATAGTTTTCTTTTTATTTAGCGTTATGCCGGCTGCGTTGATTTTCTCGAGGACATTCCGCAGATTTTGGTCATGTTCCTCCTTTGTGCAGCCCCATACAAGTACATCATCCATATGCACTATGCTGTAAATCCGTAATAAATTTTTCAGCTGTAGCCTTGCCTTGACGGTGCTTTAAAAATTTTGCTCGCTCGTAAATCAAGTTTTTCCGAGGGACAAAGTGGCTTTCAAACTTGGTTATTGCGTCATTGTACGTCACAGGTGCAGGATCGAACGATTCAAAAACCTCTTCAGCTCTTTCCCCCATCTGGTATATCAACACATCGATTTGGCGGCTTTCAGACTCTAAGTCCAAACCACATCCACTACGGAATCTTTGGAAACGATTTTTTCCATCTGCCCCAGTCGTTTGGCTGGAAGTTGAACGGTTCCGGGGGTGGTAACGAAAGTTGTATGGACGAATGTGATCTTACCGCTTGCGAAGCAGTTGCCCGCTCGGACTCGGATGTGCTTTGCTTTGAAGGGGCTACTGCGTCTTTCTGTGTATCCGGCATAATTTATTGTCCGTGTCTACGATAAAACAGCACTCAACTTACCAGTAACTTAGATACCGACGAACGGGATTCACTATCAAAACTGCGAACTCGTTCTGTTGTTTTAGATTTTGTCCGACAAAATTTCCCACTTTCGTCACGCTGCCACCATGTTTTAAGTTTAATGAGACTAGCGGGATAAATGATGTCCAAATACGTTCGCGAGAACCACGTTTTAATTTACATGAAAACAAGATAATAATGCATAACTCAGCGGTCAAGTCGTACTACTCTCGCATGATAAGAATGTCAGGGAGGTCGGTCGATTGCAGGTCGTCTCCATGGTCGCTGGTGGCGGTGCCAAACACATGGAATCCACAACAGGTACATACAGATCCTAAGAAGACAGAAGCAGTCAAGAACTGGCCACTGCCAAGGAGTAAGCGAGATGTACGCTCATTTCTTGGATTCTGCTCATATTATAGGAGGTTCGTACCTAACTTTGCAGAGATTGCTCGACCATTGCACGCACTGACAGAAAACAGAGCTGTATTTCATTGGGACCAACATTGTGAAGGAAATTTTCCGAAGTTGAAAGCCCTCATGCTAACAGCACCTATATTAGCTTTCCCAGATCTTCAGCAACCCTTCATCTTGGACTGTGATGCCAGTGGGCATGCTGTTGGGGCAGTGTTGTCTCAGATTAATGAAGGAGTTGAGAAAGTAGTTGCTTATTACAGTCAAGCTTTGACCAAACAGGAGCAGAACTATTGCGCCACACGTCGGGAACTATTAGCAGCTGTCAAAAGCATTCAACATTTTCACTACTATTTGTATGGCCAACAGTTTACCCTCAGGACAGATCATTCTGCATTAAAATGGCTTTCTTCATTCCAAAGACCAGAAGGACAAATGGCACGGTGGCTGGAGACTTTGCAGATGTATTCCTTTGAAATCATTCATCGTCCAGGAAAAAGTCACAGCAATGCAGATGGTTTATCACGTCGGATCTGCTACAATAATTGTTCTTATTGTACTCGCCAAGAGAAAAACCAGTTCGTCTCTGCTATCAGACTATTTCCGGCTGATGAGAATTGCCAGTTGGAAGATGCCTCAATTCGAAAAGTTCTTGAGTGGAAAAAGGCCAATGTGCATCCTGACCCAACTGAAGTTGCTGCTGAGGATCCACAAGCGCGCCGCTTGATCTTACGTTGGGATTCTTTGGTGGTCCGTGAAGGAAAACTTTTCCACAGATGGGTTTCAGGGAAGAGTGAGCGTCTACAAATGGTCGTCCCCACATCTAAGGTGCCGCAAGTCCTCCAACAGTACCACGATCAACCAACTGGTGGCCACTTTGGTGACTGGAAAACTCTTTCAAAGGTGAGGCAGTTATATTTTTGGCCGGGAATGGCTGGTGATGTGAAGGCCTGGTGTCATAGTTGCCAATCATGCCAAAAGATCAAAACCCATCGGAGCTCACCTGCACCACTGCAACAATGTCCAGTGGGAGGGCCGTTTGACAGGGTTGGGGTCGACATTCTCGGGCGTCTTCCAGAAACAAGGCGTGGGAATAGGTATGTGTTGGTTATCTCCGATTATTTTACCAAATGGCCTGAGGCAGTGGCAATCCCTAATCAAGAGGCTGAAACAGTGGCCAGGGCTCTGGTAGATGTTTTCAGTAGGGTGCGAGTACCTCGTGAAATACATACAGACCAGGGAACCAATTTTGAAGCGGACCTAATACGTGAGATGGCTCAATTGATGGGGTCAACTCGCACAAGGGCTACATCTTTGCACCCGCAATCAGGTGGATTAGTTGAACGATTGAATCGTACCCTCACGAAGTATTTGGCCGCATATATTGGTCAACATCAGGATGACTGGGATGAGAAGATCCCCTTGTTTCTTCTAGCTTACAGATCAGCTCCGCACAGCACTACAGGATTCTCACCAGCACACCTTCATCTACCTGAAGACTTGTTCCGACCTAGTGCTGTTACGGAGACACTCACAACACCCTATGCCTTTCAGCTGCGATCCGATTTGGAGAAAATGAGAGAATTTGCCAGAGAAACCATGAAGATAAGCATGCGGAGGCAAAAGGAGTTCTTCGACCGCAACACGAAGCAACGAGTATTTGAGGTCGGGGAGTGGGTATGGGTATGGGGGTATGATCCGAAGCGGGTGCGGGGACGCTGCCCAAAACTTGAACCACAGTGGACTGGACCCTGGGTCATAACGAGAAAAAAAAAATGAAGTCGTCGTGGAGGTCAAGATGGGACGAAGAAAACGTTTTCTTCACGTAAACCGCATGGTTCATGCAGATATACGGCCACACATGGAACTGAAGAAGACAAGGGGGTAGTGTAGTAGTGGTCACTACACTGCATCATTGTTGTCATCATCTCATTGTTGTTTACAATTAGATTTCAGAAAATTTAGTTGTTATCTGGACGTGGACAAAAAAGGACTTGTTAAAAATAAAAAATCGGACTTGAGTTATTACAATACTTAGTATCCCAGGTTGAGCAGGGTAATTCCACGGTGATAGCAGCTTAACACTGGATCTCCTTTCTTATGGAGAGGACAAATTATACCCTCATTCCACCTTTTCTGGCATCTTTTCTTCCTTCCAACATCGTTTCAACGTACGTAGAATCCGAAAATGGTATAAAAAAATATGCAAATTATTACACAACTGTGTTATTATTCACCTATATAGATGCTCCTTCTGCGTACATCACTGTTTTCTGTGGTCAGTACCCTCGAGCTCCCTCCAACTACCGTACTTCGCCTTGAGAAAACAGCCATAAGAACCGCCGTACTTCCAACTAAGAAAAGTGCGAAGTAAGGCGTACAGACAGAAATTTTTTTATTGCATTTTTGGATTCTACATACCTTGAAACGGAAACCATCAAATTTTGAGGGGGGGAGGGGGGATTTTTTTTTCACGTTCGATTCCAAAGGTTCCTTCATTATTGAAAATGATAAACCAAAAACTTCAGTCGTCCGTCGTACTTCGCACTTTTCTTAGTTACCATGAACCAATATTAATGAAATTTGGTTTCTAGGTCCCGTTTGGAGTCCAGCTAGTCCGCGAAGCTCGGCGTTAATGTCAGTCATCACTAAGGAGTGAAAAATAGGGGTTGAAATTTTCAGAACGCCGTAGCTCGAAAACTTTCAATAGACCAGCCGTTCGCTTGCAGCAAAAAGCTTCGTCAACATGATCGCGAATGCAACGGCATGAATCCGGCCCAGATATCACGGCTAGGGAACACCTGATAATAATCACGGATGGTTGTATGAATTCGAGTTGGTTGTTCCGTGGCATTTCATTTGAAGAATGATGACTCTTTTGGATTTTATTGGAAGGTACTTCTGTAACTTAAACAAACTTTTTATTTCCTGAATAAAAACAACTTTTTACCTATTTACCTTATGCTTCATGAATAACAACAAGTAATATTAATGACTAAATTATTGGATCCCGTACATTTTTATGAAACTGTAATTTCCAGGCCGGTTCCAGTACTCGATTTAGGGCTTTCCTGGTGGGGGGGGGTTTAGCTCGAGGGCAGGTATTGACCATAGAGAACAGTGGCCTCCGTAGAAGGGGCAGCTGTACAAGCTTTGTGTGATGATGTGCACCGTTTTTTAAAATTCTTTAAATTTATTTTCTATTTATTTATTTTCAAAATTTCAAGCATGGAAAAAAATTAACACCCCCTCAAAATTTGATTGTTTCCGTTTCAAGGAATGTAGAATCCAAAAACGCAATACGAACATTTCTGTCCTTACGCCGTACTTCGCACTTTCCTTAGTTACGATGAACCATAATTGATGACATCTGGTTTGTGGGTCCCCTTTTGGGTCTAGAGGGTCCGCGAAGCTCGGCGTAAATGTCAGTCATCTCTAAGGGATAAAAAATGGGGGTTGAAGTTTTCAGAACGCCATAGCTCGAGAACTTTCTATAGAACGGTACCTATCGTTTTTTCCAAATTTTTAAATTGATATTGAACTAAAGAATTTTTTGAGACCATCCGGAGCATTGCACGACCAACCATTCGCTTGCACCAAAAAGCGTTGTCAACATGATCGTGAATCAAACGGTATAAATCCGGCCAAGATATCATCGCTAGGGAGCACCTGACTATAATCATGGATGGCTGTATGAAGTCGAGTTGGTTGTTCTATGATATTATTTCATTTGAAAAATTATCGATCGTTTTTATTCTGTTGATAGGTACTTTTGCAACTTGAACAAACGTAGAAGTATTATTGGGTAAATTATTACACAACGGTGTATTATACTATCTACGCAGAAGGAGCATCTACACAGGTAAATTACTACACAACGGTTTATTATTTGCCTTATGCTTCATGAATAACTACAAAAATTAATGACTGAATTATTGATTCCCGCGCATTTGTATGAAACTTTGATTCCCGGGCCGGCTCTATCTAGTACTCCATTTAGGGCTTTCCTGGGGGGAGCTCGAGGCTTATGACCACAGAAAACAGTGAACTACGCAGAAGCGGTATCTATACTGGTAAATAATAAACCGTTGTGTAATCATTTGCAGCGTTTTTTAAAATTTATTTTTATTATGAAAAGTAATCAATTTTGAACCGTTGTATCATTTCGGATATCAATACGAGAAACAGGTTGGTGAAGAAAAAGTCTTAAGAACCAGGTGAAAGCAACGTTTTGGGCAACATTCAAGCGGCGGCTATGAGGAAGAACTCCAAAAGTCAGTAGGTAGAAACCATGAAAATATAATCAGTGAACACGCCAAGTGACATAAATTGGGGTTCTACAGTTGATTTCCCTATATGAATTTTATATGCTCATTTCAAATATTTGTTCTTTCAGAATTATTACAGACTTGTGTTGGATGCCTTCGTTTTGACACCAGAAACATGAAGAAGTTGAGTGAGGTACAGCGTAATGGTGATCTCAAGCACACGCCACACCTTACTTACTTGACACAAACGACCTCAACGACCCCTAGGAAACCTCGCATTTTTGAAGAAAAATACGTCTTTACCAAACTGCCGACTCGCATATAAAAAAGGAAGGTAAAGGTTTTTCAGTTTTGATAAACAGGAAGCCCCTCACCTGGTTTTGAATAGAGGTAATTCGAGAACATGCGTGCGTGCTAGCACGCGCTTAAACAGCGCCCTCTGTTCGTTGTTGGTTTCAGCCTTGTTTCCCCAGTGTGCGAACCTCAATCACCAGGAAAATCAGAGGCCATACCATCTCGAAATAAAAAGGAAAGAGACGCCCCGAAGCACCAGTCTTCGCAGTTTTCTCGTGCACATAGAAAAGGGTAACAATAAAAGCTCAAACCTCTCGGCGGATAGCGTTTTGTAGAGCCTCCATGGGGTAGACACTAAAAAACCTTGACAGACTAGTTGATACAGGTAAACCACAAACTGTAAAGCTTCCAATGCATTGTAACCATCATGTAACAACACTGAGTCGAGCAGGTATTGTATTATGTGCACTTTATTGTTTTTACCGCGTGCAGCACAGATTATAGCACAGTTTTAGAACAATCTACGGTACGCGACTGTCGGTACATGTGAATGGTTCCACACATTTTCACCAGTGGTTATGATTCCTTCTGCGATTTTTATATGACAACCTAGCCTGTTCTGCAGATACGGGAAGAATGAAGACGATAGTTCAACTCCTACTGCTAAAACAGCCACCACCTCTTCATGAAATGATTGTCGTAATCTCACTCGCGAGACGTTTCATTTTCTACGCTCCCGAACTGTTTTTCAGAAGACGTTCAAAGAGGGAATTTCCATACGAGCAGGCCTGCGGGCTAGATGATTCTCTCAAATCATATAATAACGTCCCCCGAGTTGGGAACCCCTTGAGATAGCCAGGTTCAATTAGAAGGCAGACGGGCCTGTGACTCGTTCCCTCACACCCTGAATGATCGGTCTGCCACTGAAGTCCAATGAAGATAAACTTCGTTGAGTTCAAATCGTTTTCGACTCGCAAGACAAAGTAAAGCGATTGAACCAACGACAAACTAACGATCAAAATCTCCTATTATTCATCTCTCGAGATAGTTTAGTGTCCATCAACTTGTGGCATCTAGCTACCTCCAACAATCAGTACGTAATCTTCCTTGATTGCTTGATATGATCCAGTTATGGTAATAGGGAGTCCTTACAAACGAAATACAAAATTCTGAAATTTGGACCCAAATCAACAGGTAGGTAATCAGATACCTGAAATTCTCAAACAGCAACTTGAAAGGTATAATTATTCGTAACACCACTATAATTATTTGCTGTATAGGTTATGGATTGCCAGGAACCCTGGAGCACTTCAAGTGTGAAAGAACTCTTTGGGGACTGCATCAGGATTACGACCGACACCCGCGAGGGTTCTTGTATCTTCTCTTCTTGGGGGATGTGCAAGCTTCTTCCTTCCTTGAAAACTTGGAAGAGTAGAATCTCATAAGCAAATTAATGAGCAGAACTAGGTACAACTATCGATGATCAAGTTTTATCTAATAATGTAAATAAGTTAGCCAGGAACTCTTTATACATAACATCAGGCTGAGTCCTAAAGAGATCTCTTCAGTCCTCGTTCTGTCGGTCCGCACCCTCTGTTCTTTGAGCCTCTCGTTCGAGCTGCATCTTCTTCTTCAGTCTTTTCCACATATTCTGCCACGTGATTCCAATGCTGCTCGCTTTGCAGCATCATGACAACAACCGTTTCTGGTGAGCTGGCTGCTGAAACTCCCAATTCTTCCTGTATGCAAGTCCGTTCTACTGCCCACTCTGGACACCTGAAGAATGTACGATGCACATCATCTTCCTCCTGACAGCTGCGGCATGTAGGAACACTTACCTTTCCCATCCTGTGGAGGTAGCTATAGATAACCCGAGCCCTGAAAAGAACTGAGTTAGGAAGTAGTTCACTTCTCCATGTTTCCGGTCAAGCAGTCCACCATCCTCTTAGTTCATCTGCCCACATCTCCTGTCAACTTGCCACCGTACTTTCTCTCTTCTCTGGCCATGCGGGATCTTTCACTTTCTCCTCTTCTTTCATAGATCCGCTTCCTCTCTGCCGCCAGCAGGCTGTATGGGTGCTAGTCCTACGAGGACAAGTATAATTGCTGGTTCCGATTACTGGTCTTGTAGGCACATGCAATGCGCAGTGCCCCTCTTCGCTGTACCACAACCATTCGCTTCCTGTAATAAGCAACGTTTAGAGCATCTGCCCACACCTCCACTCCATAAAGGAGAATCGAATGCACCACTGACATCATCAGGCGCCGTTTGCATGACCCATTCACCAACGTGGGAAAAGGAAGGTGAGGTTTTAGTGCGGTTTGAGTCCCGCACAACCTGGAGGTGCGGTCCCCTACAGGTATCTTACGAGGTCCAAATCCCACCTATGGACTTCAAAGATTTCTTCACCGCCCGACGGGGAGAAAAAGAGGTAAATAAGTGGTTAGATGAAGCTTGTACAACACCGAGTTAACTTGCCACGGTGGACTTGTGAACAGAATGAAACTGAAATACTCTTAATAGATTCGTTCCAGCGCACTTGAGTTCTTGACCTAATTCGGCACAATCGCTCTGCGCAAGCCTTAGCGGGTTGTGAAGCGATCCAGCGAGGTTAAGTTCAGGTACTGTTTTACCAGCCTCGAGTTCTTGAACGGGTACATGAAAATTTGCTCCAAACAAATAGCATGGTTGTGAACGGAAAACTCAGATAACCTCGGTGACATGTATAACCTCCTCAAAATTTTAATGAATCTGGTCTTTTCACGCGAATAAAAATCACTGCTTGCATTTTTTCTATAGTCGTTTATTAGGAATTTATAGTCCAGGAGTTCCAGCGTTTCAGTTCGTAAACCGAAAAATTCATGAATTCATCCCCACCACTTCGGTTCTCGCACTGAACTGGTACAATGTTCTATTCACGGCGCTGGAACAAACCTAATAATTCATCAATCGATAAACCCGACCGACGCTAACAACACCCAATGATCCAATACTCTGTGAAACGAACTAAGCGGAGGAACCAGGGCGAAATAAGATCATGGTGGCTCAAGAAGCGATACTTGTGAGAAGAGACGACTGTACTTGAACTTCCTTTGTCTGGGGCAGTTGCCCGGATGCCATCTGAGGTCTTAAGAAGCCTCAAGCCATCCGATGCGAGGGGAAGCTGGACCGTCTGTGGGTCAGTCTCAGCTACGCCTAGAGTACCAGTCCAGCGGGTTCTCAACAAGGACTTTTTTGGCTGCATTCTCTCGTCGGTGCATCAAGAGTCAGTCACAACAATGGTCGGATCCCGAACGCAACGAGACTAAATAATAAACTATTCTAGGCTCGCCCCCACAAAAAAAATAAAAATAAAGGAGTTCTATAATAATAAATCATTTTGACACGGCTGACCAACATATTCTAATAAAACATGAGGAACAATCCCATCATAAATAAACCACGGAAATCCATGGCAGCTAAAGAGTCTACTAGCAGATGCCACACGAGTTCCGAGTCTTGACCACACGAGGGCTCTTACTAAGTAAATAAATATGTTCGTAGCTAATGAACCAATTCAGTCCGGCATATAATGAACCAATGCTAATATTCAAAAATTATTTTCCCAACACGGTATTCAATATTCAGGAAGAATACCGTCATTATAATTGAAGTCACCAGACAATAATGACAAAATAACGACATTGAGGATAAACGAAATCAATGTGATCGGTAATAATCCGTATATATTCCTCGGGTTTCAACTTCAGTCCTGTTAATCAAACGGTGTTTACTCATGCTTGGCCTTAGAAGTCTTCCTCTTCCTCGACTTGGACATTCGCCCATAACAAACGAAAAGCTGGCCACAGTTCTCCCTTTCATTTCAACAGGTCCACATACTTTCCGAGTACTGTTGATAATGGCAAGCTGGATGGTTACATAATCAGCGATTTTTTAAGCTGTAATGACGTAAAGTTGGTGCAGTAAAGCTGTACATTTTTTTGTTAATCCCTTGTACCGGACTCGTATTACAAATAAATTGCAGGAATATAATTTTAAAATCATAATACTTGATACGTACGTATTACGATCCCTGCAACACTGTAGATAAGCAAGGTACATAAGTTGTGTGACAGACCTTCAGGAGTAAAGGAAGTCGTGAGATCGACCACCTGATGTATTTCTTCGTTATAACAAAGCCAGCTCACGACCATGTAATTTTGAGAGGCTTGTCACGCCGTTCAACAGGGAGCTACGTCCACCATCAATTTTCGGAAGGATGGTCCCACGTCAATTTCTGTGCGACAAGTACTCCGTCTTAGCATACTATCGTTTTGTAACTAATTTTGACTAACTTCATAACAAACGCAGAGCGGCTTCTATTCTTCCCTGGCATTTAGGGGAGCGCATTCCTTATCAATGTCAATGATTGAAACGCCGCTCCGCATTCCTTCTCAATGGACGCACGGCCATGGCAGGACGCATTCCATGGGCTGACCTCAAACCACCCGCATTCCATTTTCACCGCGTACAATGATCGAGCATTCAGAGAGAGAGCTTTCGCAGGGCAATACGAGACATTTTAGATGGTTGGCCGTCTGCAGATGTTTCTACAATAATAATTAATTATTTATTTATTTTCAATGTACATAGGAACAGGGTACATACCGTATTCATTCACAATCACGTTGAGGAAGCTTTTCGGTGGAACTTCAGGGCCTCACAGATCGAAAAGCTGGACGTACCGCGCCGGGTGATCTCAAAAAACCCTCAAGTGCGAAATCAATTTCAAAACGTTAAAAAACATACCCTTCTATTGAAAGTTTTCGAGCTACGGCGTTTTCTAATATAACCAAAACGAAGGTATCGATTGCCATAAATCGGTTATCAAACCCACGGCACAGGCTCCTTAAAAAACGGCGTTCTGCTGTCTGTATCACGTACGTACATATTTAAGATAACTTCCTTTGAGGCCAGGGATGTACAAGAGGTGGTATTCTGGTGTCTTCCTTCGCTTAGACTCCATATCACAGTCACGCCAGTGGGGTAGTGGCACCGACACCTGACGAAGGAGATAACTCAATTAACCAACACGCTCTACTGTTCCACCCTGATATGCCTTCCTGGGTTAGAATCCGCAAGGCTCAATTTATATAGCGGACATTACAACTCGGATGACTTTACCCTCGGGTGGATTCGTATGTTCTCTCAGTCGGAGTGGGCAGCTCGAATGAGTTTCCCTCGGGGGCACGTGTTTGTTTCAACACTGCACGCGTTACAAAAGCTGTTTTGAAAGCACAACAACACGCTTGAAATGCGTGAGCTTGTATGGCCCATATAAAAACATGAAGTGGAAAAGGAAGGTAACCAAAGTAGATTTTTCAACAAAAGATTGGAAGGAAAGAAGAAACGAGTGGGGTTAGGTCTGCCCGTCCTGAGATGTCCTGGAAAGTCAACATTTTCCGAAATAATAGAATCACAGCGTTCCTCGAGGGCAAGGCTGAGGGAGAAAACAACTGGGGAAAGGCCTCGTTTGGAATATAATACCGACCTAACCAAGAAGGACACAGAGTATGCTGTTCATAATAATTATGTAGACATGAAAAGGATGGCTCAAGATAGAAATACCGTTGTGTAATAATTTACCCAATAATACTTCAACGTTTATTAAAGTTACAAAAGTACCTATCAACAAAATCCAAAAGAGCCATAATTTTTCATATGAAATAATATCACAGAACAACCAGCTCGACTTCATACAGCCATCCGTGATTATAATCAGGTGCTCCCTAGCAATGAATTATCTCGGGCCAATTCCCAATTGTTGCCGCGTCCCTAGCAATGATATCTGGGCTGAATGTATACAATTTCATTCACCCTCCTGATGAAGAAGCCTGTCGGTGCAAACTTCTGGGCCTGACTCTGAACGAACGGCTGGACGTACAATGCTCCGGGTGGTCTCAAAAATCTCCCAAGTTCGAGAACTATTTAAAAACGTAAAAAATTTGAGATAACGGCGTTCTAGAAACTTCAACCCCTATTTTTCACCCCTTAGGGATGACTGATATTACCGAGCTTCGAGGACCAACAAGACCCCAAATGGGACCTATAAACCGAATTTCGTCAATTTTGGTTCATGGTAACTAAAAGAAGTGCGAAGTACGGCGTACGGACAGATATGTTGGTTTATTATTTTCAATAATGAACCTTTGGAATCGGGCAAGAAAATAGTATGTTTAACCCCCCCCCCCCCCCCACACACACACACACACACACAAACACCCAAATTTAAAAATAAACCCCTGTGTAAGAATCTGCAGCGTTTTTAGAAGTCAGTTTAGGAAGTTTTCTAGTCTAGGCGTTCCAGCGATTCAGTTCATAAACCAAAAAAATTCATGAACTCATCCCTGTTGTACATACCCTATTCACGGCAATGGAACAAACCAATACTCACTCAGCAACTAATCTAGAACGGTTGAAATACTGGAGTTGTCTATAGAATATTTTATGGTTTATTATTCTGTGAATAATACACCTATGTAATCGCTCAGCAAAAAAATTTTATAACACCCCCTCAAAATGTTTTCTTTTACATTTCAAGGTGCGTAGATTCCCAAAACGCTGCAAAGTCCTTGTCACATGGGTTTATTATTCTATTGGGCATACCTACAAATGTTGGCTGTTCATTTATTGTTTCTTTCATGCTTCATAATCAAAATAGCTATTTCTGATGGTTTCCATTAATTTTGGCCCTTAAAACACAAATTAGGTACGCTATGTTGTGCGGGTTGCACCCGACAACAGCGCTTTAGCTTTTTTTTGGTGGGGGACGATAAGACCGAATATGAAGTCGATTTTGACCAAGGAGTGGAAAATTGAGGTTTTACCAGATATTCAGCTCCCAAAATTGATTTTTTATGAGTCAAAAACCTGGGAAATCGTCTGAAATCACCATCAATTTGTATAACACCGGAAAAAGTTTCAACACGTGGATCAAGACGATTAAATGGCACAACCAATGATCAAAGATAATTTGAAAAAAAAAAAACCGCCGCAAAGTCCTTGTCAAATGGGTTTATTATTCTATTGGAGTTCTAGAGATTCTTGTTGGCTGTTAAATTTATTGTTTCTTTCATGTGGAATGATTGAAATAGCTATTTCTGATGATTTCCACCAATTTTGGCCCCCGAAACATGAAATAGGTATGTTTTTAGCGAATTTTCAAAGAAAATGAAGCTATTGCAATGGCTTCGAAATTTAAATAATATAAATTTTTGGAAATTTTCTTCATAGAAATCCGTTTCAGACCATTCTAAAACGATTCCTGAAATTTAACACTTTTTTATATGTATATATATATATATGTGTCACTCCAGACGATAACTCTCGATAGAATTGAGATAAACAGCTCAAATTTGCACAAAAAATCTATCTTGGCAATCGAAAGGCTAAGTTCGAAGATGGGCGAAATTGGCCTACTCTAAGGAGGGTTTTGGCGCATTTAAAGTGCGCAAAAATTACCCAAAAATCCCCAAAATGTTATTTTCCAACAAGTGACCCCTCATTTTAAAGGTTTTTGCACGCTGAACACGATGGTGGGAATCGGATTTTAGATATCTTGATCCGTTCTCAAATTAGAGCATTTAAAGTGCGCAAAAATTACCCAAAAATCCCCAAAATGTTATTTTCTAACAAGTGACCCCTCATTTTAAAGGTTTTTGCACGCTGAACACGATGGTGAAATCGGATTTTAGATATCTAAATCCGTTCTTAAATTAGAGCATTTAAAGTGCGCAAAAATTACCCAAAACTAGGATAATCTTTAAACTCTTACCCCCCCCCCCCCCCTTAGAGTGGTCAGATTGAAAAATGTGAGAAGTATTAATTGAAGACGAGAGTTCGAAGCAAAACAAAACCATAGCCATTAATTCGAATATTTCTTTGAAAATTCGCTCATTAAGTCATGCTGCATGACTGGTTTTTTTTGTTTTTCTCTTCTTCACAGATCACCTTTGATCATTGGTAGTGCCATTTAGTGGTCTTGATCCACCTGTTTACACTTTTTGCAATGTTATTATACATACTGATGGTGATTTCGGCAGTTTTTCCAGGTTTTTGACTCATAAAAAACCAATTTTGGGAGCTGAACCTTAGGTAAAAACCAATTTTGGGAGCTGAACCTTAGGTAAAACCTTAATTTCCGTGTCTTTGGTCAAAATCGACTTCATATTCGGTCTTCTCGTCCCCAAAAACATGGAAAAAGATACCTCAAAAGCTCATGTTACTAACATGTTGCTGAAACGCAAAAAGTAGGTACCTATTTTTACACACATTTTCACTCATAACACCCCTGGGTATATTCTGATCGGGCTGAAAAGTTTCGGGACACAACTAGCGCCCAAATGGAGCATGTGTGCGAAAGAACGAATTTTTTAGACCGAAAATGAAGCCTGTACACGTGATACGGCGTACGGCGGATGGACATTGCATTTTGGTTTATTATTCCATGAATAATACACCTATGTAATCGCTGAGCAAAAAATTTTTATAACACCCCCCTCAAAATTTGTTCTTTTCCGTTTCAAGGTGCGTAGATTCCAAAAACGCTGCAAAGTCCTTGTCACATGGGTTTATTATTCTATTAGACATACCTACAGAAATGCTGGCTGTTCATTTATTGTTGCTTTCATGTAAAATAATTGAAATAGCTATTTCTGATGGTTTTCCCCACCAATTTTGGCCCCCAAACCTTAAATAAGGTGGTACGCTCCTTTTTTTCTTTTTTTTTTAAATTATCGTTGATCATTGGTAGTGCCATTTAACCGTCTTGATCCCCGTTTTCACACTTTTCCTAGTGTTATTCTACAAATTGATGGTGATTTCAGACGATTTCGCAGGATTTTGACTCATAAAAAATCAATTTTGGGAGCTGAACATCTGGTACAACCTCAATTTTTCACTCGTTGTTCAAAATAGACTTCATATTCGGTCTTCTCGTCCAAAAAAAACATGAAAACCGATTCTTCAAAAGCTAATGTTACCAACATGTTGTTGAACGCAAAAAGTAAATATTTTTACACACAATTTCACTCAGAACACCCCTGGGTATATTCCGATCGGGCTGAAAAGTTTCGACACAACTAGCATGGTTGTGGGCCAAATGGGGCATGTGTGCGAAAGAACGAATTTTTTAGACCTAAAATGAAGCCGGTACACGTGATACGGCGTACGGCGGACTGACATTGCATTTTTGGAATCTCCGCACCTTGAAACGGAAAAGAAACTCGGCGCTTCGCGCCTCGCCAGGGGGGCAAGCCCCCCTGGACCCCCCGGATGCTTACCGTTTGGAGCCTGCGGCTAAAAATCGAGAAACATGGAACATGCTTTAGCTATGTCTTCTTTGATTTCTTCAGTTTGGTTATTACAGGCGTAGATGTACCAGTAGAATGACGAGAACAGACACCCGACGACGTCGAAGGAGGGCAATTCGGTCCAGGGCACAACATCACCGGTGGACGGCAGGAGGTAGACTGATTAATGTAAATGAGGACTCGCGGTTCAGGTTCTTGCACAACTATAAAGGTTTATAACACTTATGATTACTCACTACTTCTCAACTCACTATTTCTCACTACTTCTTATAGTTGTCATGACGGCAATGGATACGATGTATGTTTTCTAATTAGCTTCCCTGGTAATGAAGCTTCGACCCTCGCACATAAGATTGTTTACTAACCATTTATAACATCGCATTGTTGGATTAATATCTCGTAGATAAATATAAAACTGCGACATAAATGCGTGATAAATCGAGAGCTTTCCAACGAATGGAGAACGATTTTTGTCCGATGAAAACTAAAGAAGTTTCATTTCCCTAGAAACGACTCGGTTGTACGTGAAAATCATTAAAAAATTTCGTCACCCATTTTTTGTGACCAATTTTTCGTGACACATTCCGCGTGACATTTTTCGGCTAGTTAGTCCAAGGCTAAAGCATGTTCCATGCTAAAAATTTTGAGGGGATGCTATAAAATTTTTTTGCTGAGCGAATACATAGGTGTAATATTCACAGAATAATAAACCAAATCGCAGACCCTCCGTAGGTGAGTATCTAACCCCGTACTCGTTACTAGGTACCTACCTAAATCACGAGTTAAATGTTGCTAAAATAATTCTTTCGATGATAAACAGTAACTATAATGGCGAAATGAAACGCAAATAACGAAGTTTTGAAGGAAAATTGTTGATGTGGAGTGAAATAGATGCCCCTTCTGCGTAGATCAGTTTTCTGTGGTCAGTACCCACCCTCTGGTCAAGTATAATGAACCGTTGTGTAATAACTTGCCCATCAATAATACTTCAACGGTTGGTCAAGTTGCAAAAGTAATGATCAACAAAATCCAGCCCCTTCTTGGTAGATGAACCGTTGTGTAATAATTTACCGTTGTGTAATAATTTACCCATCAATAATACTTCAAAGTTTGTTCAAGTTTCACACGTACCTACCAACAAAATCCAGCCCCTTCTTGGTAGATGAACCGTTTTGTAATAATTTACCGTTACCATGTAATAATTTACCATTGTGTAATAATTTACCCATCAATACTACTTCAAAGTTTGTTCAAGTTTCACAAGTACCTACCAACAAAATCAAATAGTCCATCAATTATTTTCAAATGAAACAATATCGCAGAACAACCAACTCGACTTCATACAGCAATCCTTGATTATAATCAGGTACTCCTTAGTGATGATATCCTGGCCGGATTTATACCGTTCGATTCACGATCGTGTTGACGAAGCTTTTTGGTGCACACGAACGGCTGGACGTACAGTGCTCCGGGTGGTCTCAAAAAATTGTTTAGCTCGAGACAAATTTAATATCGTAAAAAAAACCATACCCTTCAATCGAAAGTTTTCGAGCTACGGCGTTCTGAAAATTTCAACCCCTACTTTGAACCCCTTAGAGATGACTGACAGTAACGCCGAGCTTCGAGGACCAACTAGACCCCGAACGGAACCTATAGCCCGAATTTCATCAATTTTGATTCATGGTAACTAAGAAAAGTGGCCCGAAAGGCGGACAGACAGAAATATTTTTATTGCAGTTTCGGATTCTACATACCTTGAAACGTAAACCATCAAATTTTGAGGGGGGGTAAGAATTTTTTTTTCTTGCTCGTTTCCAATGGTTCATTATTGAAAATAATAAACCAAAACGCTGCAAAGACCTTGCCACATGGGTTTATTATTCTATTGGACATACGTACAGAAATGTTGACTGTTTATTTATTGTTTCTTTCATGTAAAATAATTGAAATAGCTATTTCTGGTGGTTTCCACCAATTTTGGCCCCCAAAACTTGAATTAGGTACGCTCCTTTTTTTCCCCAAATTACGATTGATTATTGGTTGTGCCATTTAATCGTTTTGATCCAGGTGTTGTCACTTTTTCCAGTGTTATTCTACAAATTGATGGTGATTTCAGACGATTTTCCAGGTTTTGGTTTATTATTTTCAATAATGAACCATTGGAATCGAGCATGAAAAAAAAAATTCTAACCCCCCCTCAAAATTTGATGGTTTACGTTTCAAGGTATGTAGAATCCAAAACTGCAATAAAAATATTTCTGTCTGTCCGCCGTACGCCGTACGGGCCACTTTGCTTAGTTACCATGAAACAAAATTGATGAAATTCGGGTTATGGGTCCCGTTCGGGGTCTAGTTGGTCCTCGAAGCTCGACGTTACTGTCAGTCATCTCTAAGGGGTTCAAAATAGGGGTTGAAATTTCCAGAACGCCTATACCTTTGTTTTACGTGAATTTTTTCACGGTTTTAAATAATTCTTGAACTTGCGAGTTGTTTAAGACCATCCGGAGCATCGTACGTCCAGCCGTTCGTTCACAGTAAGGCCCCGAAGTTTGCACCGACAGGCATTTTCGACTCCAGTGTGAATGAAATTGTATACTCTTGTCACCAGGGACGCGCTGGATTCAGTCAATCAATCAATTTATTCAATCAATTGATCGATCAATCAATCAAAATTTTCAATTGAATTTGGAATAGTTTGTAAATTATTGGATTACTTTATTGTTTGCAATTGGGGAATCATAGGCTTGTTTGTGTGTCTGTTGTTTTCAATTGCAATTGGCCACTGCTCACTTGAATTGGAATTCATTAATTTGAATTGGAATTCATTTCGAATTGTCTAATTGGCATGGTGCGCATTGGCATGGTCCGAAATGGTTCTGCAATTCTATTGGCCCAACGCTGTCTGCGATTCTCATCATAACATGTATAGACTAGTACATATTGTATTATACAGACGGGTTATCTATACAGAGATCTGTGATCTGTAACAGAAGGGTATTCTATACAAAATAATAAACCGTTGTGCAGGGATTTGCAGCGTTTTTGGTTTATTATTCTGTGAATAATACACCTATGTATTCGCTCAGCAAAAAACTATTATAACTCCCCCTCAAAATTTTTTCTTTTCCGTTTCAAGGTGCGTAGATTCCAAAAATGCAATGTCCGTCTGCAGTCCGCCGTATCACGTGTACAGGCTTCATTTTCGGTCTAAAAAATTCGTTCTTTCGCACACATGCTCCATTTGGGCCCTAGTTGTGTCCCGAAACTTTTCAGCCCGATCGGAATATACCCAGGGGTGTTATGAGTGAAAATGTGTTAAAAATAGGTACTTTTTGCGTTTTAGTAACATGTTGGTAACATCATGACCTTTTAATGTATCGTTTTTCATGTTTTTGGGGACGAGAAGACCGAATATGAAGTCGATTTTGACCAAAGAATAGAAAATTGAGGTTCTACCGGATGTTCAGCTCCCGAAATTGATTTTTTATGAGTCAAAAACCTGGGAAATCGTCTGAAATCACCATCAATTTGTAGAATAACACTGGAAAAAGTGTCAACAGGTGGATCAAGACGATTAAATGGTACTATCAATGATCAGAGATAATTTATTTAAAAAAAAAAAAAAAAAAACGCTGCAAAGTCCTTGTCACATGGGTTTATTATTCTATGGACATACCTAAGAAATGCTGGCTGTTCATTTATTGTTTCTTTTGGTTTATTATTCTGTGAATAATACACCTATGTATTCGCTCAGCAAAAAATTTTTATAACACCCCCTCAAAATTTTTTCTTTTCCGTTTCAAGGTGCGTAGATTCCAAAAATGCAATGTCCGTCCGCCGTCCGCCGTACGCCGTATCACGTGTACAGGCTTCATTTTCGGTCTAAAAAAGTCGTTATTTCGCGCATTTGGGCCCTAGTTGTGTCCCGAAACTTTTCAGCTCGATCGGAATATACCCAGGGGTGTTATGAGTGAAAATGTGTATAAAAATAGGTACTTTTTGCGTTTTAACAACATGTTAGTAACATGAGCTTTTGAGGTATCTTTTTCCATGTTTTTGAGGACGAGAAGACCGAATATGAAGTCGATTTTGACCAAAGACGCGGAAATTGAGGTTTTACCAAAGGTTCAGCTACCAAAATTGGTTTTTTATGAGTCAAAAACCTGGAAAACTGTCTGAAATCACCATCAATGTGTACAATAACATTGGAAAAAGTGTAAACAGGTGAATCAAGACCATTAAATGCCACTACCAATGATCAGAGATGATAAAAAAAAAAGAAAAAAAAAAAAAAAAAAGCGTACCTATTTCATGTTTCGGGGGCCAAAATTGGTGGAAATCATCAGGAATAGCTATTTCAATCATTCCACATGAAAGAAACAATACATTTAACAGCCAACAAAAATCTCTAGAACTCCAATAGAATAATAAACCCATGTGACAAGGACTTCGCAGCGTTTTATGCGTAATAGTCGAAATAGCTATTTCTGATGGTTTCCATTAATTTTGGCCCCTAAAACACAAATTAGGTACGCTTTTTTTTTTTTTAAACTATCTTTGATCATTGATAGTGCCATTTAATCGTCTTGATCACGTGTTGACACTTTTTCTAGTGTTATTATACATACTGCTTGTGATTTCAGACGATTTTCCAGGTTTTCTCACGAAAAATCAATTTTGGGAGCTGAACATCTGGTACAACCTCAATTTTCCACTCCTTGGTCAAAATCGACTTAATATTCGGTCTTCTCGTCCCCAAAAACATGGAATACGATAACTCAAAATCTCATTTTACTACTATGTTACTAAAACACAAAAAGTACCTATTTTTATACACATTTTCACTCATAACTCCGCTGGATATATTCCGATCGGGCTGAAAAGTTTCGGGACACAACTAGGGCCCAAATGGAGCATGATTGTGTGCGAAAGAACGATTTTTTTAGACCGAAAATGAAGCCTGTACACGTGATACGGCGTACGGCGGACGGACATTGCATTTTTGGAATCTACGCACCTTGAAACGGAAAAGAAAAAATTTTGAGGGGGTGTTATAAAAACTTTTTGCTGAGCGAATACATAGGTGTATTATTCACAGAATAATAAACCAAAAGAGGAGCGTACTTTATTCGTGTTTTGGGTGCCACAATTGGTGGAAACCACCAGAGATAGCTATTTCAATTACGTTATATGAAAGAAACAATAAATAAACAGCCAAAATATCTGTAGGTATGTCCAATAGAATAATAAACCCATGTGACAAGGACTTTGCAGCGTTTTTACTCATTAAAAAATCAAGTTTGTGAACTGAACATCTGGTACAACCTCAATTTTCCACTCCTTGGTCAAAATCGACTTCATATTCGGTCTTCTCGTCCCAAAAAACATGGAAAACGATACCTCAAATGCTCATGTTACTAACATGTTACTAAAACGCAAAAAGTACCTATTTTTACACATATTTTCACTCATAACTCCCCTGGTTATATTCCGAACGGGCTGAAAAGTTTTGGGACACAACTAGGGCCCAAATGGAGCATTTGTGCGAAAGAGCGACTTTTTTAGACCTAAAATGAAGCCGGTACACGTGATACGGCGTACGGTGGACGAACATTGCATTTTTGGAATCTACGTACCTTGAAACGGAAAAGAAAAAATTTTGAGGGGGTGTTACAACAATTTTTTGCTGAGCGATTACATAGGTGTATTATTCACAGAATAATAAACCAAAAGGAGCTTACCTAATTCGTGTTTTGGGGGCCAAAAATGGTGGAAACCATCAGAAATAGGTATTCCAATTATTTCACATGAAATAAACAAAAAATGAACAGCCAACATTTCTGTAGGTGTGTCCAGCAGAATAATAAACCCGTGTGACAAGGACTTTGCAGCGTTTTATAGACAACTCCAGTTTTTCAACCGAATCTGAAATAATCAATTGAGGAGAATATTATAAAACGTACATGAAATACTCGGAACATTTTTCATAGAATCATGGCTACATTATGTTTGGAATTTTGGCAATACAGCTCCATGCTGATCAAAATCGTCAGGTGAATTACAAAAGAAGGCTAAAGCTGGGAGTACGGGTCTTCCTTGTCCAGTATCTAATAGCAGGAAAAATTAAGGGCCAATGAAGACTTGAATCTGTAACAGGGATTAACCCAAAGGTCAAATCGCAAAGAAACAACCCCCGCAAAACAACAAGATAGTTTGATATATAATGTAGGGACTTTCGCGTGTTGACTAGATAATTTAATAAAGATAATCTGGAAAGTAGTTGAGACTCCATGGCCGAGTAGGAACTAGATAATATAGAGAATCCATAGCTGGCCTGAGAACCCATACCTAACTTTTCCTGGATTTACAGTTTTTGGTTTATTATTCTGTGAATAATACCCCTATGTATTCGCTCAGCAAAAAATTTTTATAACACCCCCTCAAAATTTTTTCTTTTCCGTAGACATTTTTTCCGTAGATTCCAAAAATGTCCGTCTGCCGTACGCCGTCCGCCGTACGCTGTATCACGTGTACCGGCCTCATTTTTGGGCTAAAAAAGTCGTTCTTCCGCACACATGCTCCATTTGGGCCCTAGTTGTGTCCCGAAACTTTTCAGCCCGATCGGAATATACCCAGGGGTGTTATGAGTGAAAATTTGTATAAAAATAGGTACCTACTTTTTGTGTTTTAGTAACATGTTAGTAAAATGGAGCTCCCCCTCCAATTGCCTAACTATGTGGCTGTTCTTTGGATGAGTGCATAATTCCCGGAGTTCACCATGATTTTTCTGTGTCCGTCGCCCATGGGATTGTCCAGGTATGGTTGGAGTAAGATAGGGAGCTGCTGCAGCCATCTGCAGCACCTAACTCTTCACAACTAGACAGTGTTATGCTATTAGATCATGATTCAGATATCAAGCCACAGCCGGCAATCTGGACCGAGACTGACAGATGACTAACAGGATATAGCGAGACTCACTCGAGTCCCTTCAAAACAGACACCCATATCATTCACAATATGCTGATTCCAGGAAATGACTCAATCGGTATAATTCGAGGGAGACAACAACTAGAAGAATGATCAAAATTCGTAGGATTACAACAAATTACACAAGTCCCAGCCATGGGACTATGTATGCCCCGATTTTCCGAAAATAAGGTTTTGAGCTTTTCCAATTCAAATCCAAAGAAGAGACAAAGACAAAGAGGGATAAAGATTGCATTCGAATCTCTGAATATTAATAAGTCCACACAATTTTACAAAGTATGCACTGATCGAATAAGACCGAAGAAAACAATAGCAAATTCCGAAATCCAAATACCAATTCACATCAATTACCAAACTGGCAACTGGCTGGTCGGTGGCAGCGTCAAAAATTCTCTAGTGTATTTTTGTGGTACGGTGGTGGGGGGGAGTTCGCCCTTCAAATGTCGTATCGTATGACCTAAATATAAAAGGTAAAGGGCCATTTTTTGCGACAGTGTCGGTGCTTTGGTGGCGTTCTCGACACAGTGTTCGTATAAAAACTGAGAAGTAGCGGGTTTAGGAAGTATGCAGCAAGTATTACACCAACAGAGCACAATTACTACAATAAATAAATACCAATCAAACCTTGAAGTTCCAATAAATTAGCTAAATAAATAAATTAGTCATATCTAGAAGACTCGGGAACATAAGGCAGTGGAAACTGGAGGGAAGAGACGTGACAAATGTAGAAGTAAAATGGAACAATTAGCCCTTTCACAAATTGTTATGTGAGTCGTTTTCTGTGGTGGAAGTACTAAACATAGCCCACAACTGCAGACGGAACAACAGGCAAATCGCTATAGAAGTAGAAAGGAATGTGTGATTATAAGAGGATGGCTCGAGGCGTCGCTTTTATCGCTTTTTTGGTGAAAGGGAACATTTGAGGGCCTCAGAACCAGAAGGGCGAACTTCAGAATTGCGATTTGAGAAATTCGCCTTCAAACATTTTATTGACCAGAAGGGCGAACTTCTTATCTGTTTGTTAGTAAGTGCCAGAAGGGCGTACTTGGGGTTGCCAATTATTATTTCATCATCATAATGATTAGGTAGATTGGTACCTATATTATTAGAATCATGTTTCCGAATTTTCATGTAGTACCTACCTACTCTTCTCTGTTGATCCCATATCTTTCCTTGCAATGCTATTAATATTTGAAGCCAGGGCACCGAACTCTTTATTCTTACCTTCTAATTAGTAGGTGCTCATGCTACATACTTTCCTAGTATTACGTGCTTATCTTGTTTATGTCAGGTTAAATACATGAACAAAAGATGGAAAACTGAAACTCATTCAAGTATTTAATGCCAACATCAAATTTCAGAAAACCACTAACCGCAATCAAAAACAAAGATAATAAAAAAGTTACAATATGAAATGCCAACCGCTAACCTCAATGAATAACAAAGATGAAAAAATAAGTAAAAATGTCAAAGCTTTGCACGATCCACTCAGAGCACCAACCAACCGTCTTTACCTCAAGCGTAATCTAATAAATCATCATCTTCATTAGGTTCAGCTTCCTCATTGTTATCTACTGAAGCTCCTGGTTGATCTTCAAAAATTTTCAAAAAATAGGTTATCCATGGCAGGGGAACGAATTCAGCTAGGGCTTTGATGTCTTGCAATTTGGCCGAAGTAATGGGTACTGGAGCAGTGTACAACTGTTCCAAACCTACACGTGAAAGGTCAAATTTCTGAGGATCGTATATTTGCCCCTTACCCTTTTGTAGTTTTATTGCAACTTTTGCGGAGTCCAGATTGTAGGATTTATGAATAAAAAACCCGGCTTTGTAATTCTCGGTGTACGAAAAAATTTTCCCATCTTTAAATTATGCTCCAGTCAAAGTGGTTTTTGTTATAGTTTTCTGAAGGGCTGTGAAATTTTTTACCAAGTAGGAGAAGTAGCTCCAAGTAGGAGAACGGAGGGGGGAGCCAGCGGGCTCAGTTCGCCCTTATGGCTCTTAACAGATTCAGTAGTTTCGTATGATTTTGAAGGCTCCCCGTTTCTTTTGCAGTACATTTTCACAACCAGAAGGGCGAACTGCGGTTTTGTGAATGTAGCCATGGGTAGTAAAGGACCTATAGAAACGGATTCTAAAAAAAAAAAAAACCACAGTCATGCAGCATGGCTATAAGAGCGAATTTTCGAAGTTTTCAGCATCTTCCTCCTCCGCCTAAAATTTTCTGAAAATTAATTTTCGGCCAATGTTTTCCCAACTTGATACAAAATTAAAACAGGAGTAGTTTTACGCAAAGTAAAATTTGGGGTGGAAGGAGGGGGAGGGGGAAATCAAAAATGTTTTGAATACCAGAAGAGTAGGTATTGGATACGTAACAAATTTTTTGTTCCATTTTTTGCCGAGTAACACCTCGGTTTGTAGATTTTCCAACGCTGAACACGATGGTGAAGTCAGAATTGCGATATCCCATTCCGTTATCAGATTAGAGCAGACGAACCAGGAAGAACATCTCAAGAAATAACCATGTTCCTTCATCTTCAAAGTGCTCCAGTTTGAGAATGGAATGAGATATCGCAATTCTGATTTCACCATCGTGTTCAGCGTACAAAAACCTTTAAAATGAGGTGTCACTTGTCAGACTTTTTCATTTTGGGAATTTATGGGTAATTTCCCCCCCCCCCCTAAAACTCCCCAAAACTCCCCCTTAGGGTGACCCGATTCTGCCCATCTTCGAACTTAGCCTGTCGATTGCCAAGACAGATTTTTCGTGCAAATTTGAACTTTTTATCTCAATTCTTTCGAGAGTTATCGTCTGGAATGACACATACATATATAAATATATAAATATATATATATAGTTATTATGACAGAAATAAGGTTACATTAATTTAATACAAGGGAAACAAACTTAGATTGTATATCAATATATATATATTGATATACAATTGTATATAAATATATATATATACATATAATTTTTGGTGTCTTTCGGCAGGGAATTCAGGATAGTCTGAAACGGATTTTGGTATAAAAATCTTTCGGAAATTCGAGTTTTAAAAATTTTGGACCGAGAACAATAGCTTCCTTTTCTTCGAAAATTCGCTAAAAAAATCGACTTTTTTCGAGTTCGCCCTTCTGGTTCTGAGCGCCTCATTTGTACTGGGGACCTCTATCACCATTTCCATCGATACAAAAAGGGCAGACTGGTGACCCTGCAGCACTACACAAAAGAACTCGTATAAAGAAGGTGGTTAGAGAAGAGGCGTCAACATCCATTCTCGTCATCGGTCACCCCAACCACTTATAACCAATTCTGAAGAGTAACAAACTAATATTTCTATATTATGTAGAAACGTGGCTAAGGGTAGCTCACAAAATCACGTTTGATCTCTAGGCAAAGAATTAACCAAAGATTACTGAACAGACAAAGCTGTACCACCACACTCAAGAAAGGTAAACACCTGAGAGGATCCACATAGGTTTTCCTCGCTCTATGACATATTAGAGTAATTGGAAATTAGGTTAATCTGAGCAAATATTAGCGGAATATAGTCCGAATAGTATTTCCCACCAAGATATGATTAGAAGTAGGCAGGTTTCGGGTGATGTTACAAGGACATGATAGCGAACAAGAAACTTAAAATGCCATCAGAATATACTTACCTCCTTATCGTGAGAAACAGCCTTTTCAAACCTTGAAAAATCACACTAGACAGCCCTGGAGACGTTGAATTGTTAAAAAGGACCTCCAGAAGGAGCAACCTTCTTCCAGGCCCTTCTTGTCAGCGGAATTGACCCTAGCATATTCCTCAAGGGTTAGCCGTTATTGAGCCCTTTTCGTTCAGGCTCTTGCGTTTTAAATGGACCAACGCTGCGATAATGGTGGCGGAGAGGAATTCTACTCAAAGGCTATTAAGAGACATTTTTCTGAACATCACATTATAGGAGGTACTTTAGTTATGGTACTTTGCTCATAATTCGTTAGCTTTCATGTTCAGTGAGCCATCAATGTACCTCAGACCACAACGCTTTTGCGGCAATCGGTAGAGATTTTGTAAGAATATAGAAAGAATGAATAACATAATGACGATCCATGTGGAAATGTAGAGCACACAAATCAGATGTAGGAAGTAGAATGGTCTCACGAGGCAGAGATGGAGGTAATTCAAAAATCATAGAGCAGTAAAGAAAATAACCAAGAATAATTTCAACAAGAATAGCTACTTAATAATCGAACTTTATTGTCCCAGGTCCAAAACTAACACGTCCGACAATAGGAAGGGGATCCAACTATGTACGAACCTATCATTGAGTTGGGTCTGTAATAAACTCACAGTGATGCCAATTGAATTGTTGAACAGTTTTACAGAGAGACACATTGTGTTACCCATGGATCCCTAGTTACCGACGGACTGTTCTCCCGGAAGTGGTGATGCTCAGCCCCACAATGAATACCCTCCCCTCCACAAGTGGAAATACAATAAATTGATTGATTTAAAATTTGAAATCTTCAGAACTCGGGAAAACTAAATTTTACCGCCTACATTTTAAAACGCTGCAAATCCCTGCACAACGGTTTATTATATTGTACAGAACACCCTTCTGTTACAGATCACAGCTCTCTGTATAGATAACCCGTCTACATAATATAATTTATGTACTACTCTATACATAAATTATGTGAATCGCAGACAGCGTTGGCCAATAGAATTGCAGAACGCTTAGCCGTGGCCGGCCCTTGTGATTGGAAAGGCCTAGGCCAGTGAAAATGAATTTATTGAAAAAACAAAAGAAAACGATTGATTGAACCATTTCGGACCATGCCAATGCCAATTAGACAATTCGAAATAAATTCCAAATCAAAGTCCAATTCGGATTGATGATATACCTACCAATTTTTACTATTGTGAAGAATTCCAATTGCAATTAAAGTGCAATTGAAATTGTAGTCCAATTGCAATTGAAAAAATTGGCTGAGTGGTTGAATCGAGCAGCGCGTCCCTGGTGACACACACAACAACAACAACAACAACAATACAACACAATACAACCACAACAACCACAACATACAATTACAACAACACAATACAATATACAATACACAATATGCAATATACAATTTCATTCAACCTGCTGTCGAAAATGCCTGTCGGTGCAAACTTCGGGGCCACTGTGAACGAACGGCTGGACGTACGATGCTCCGGATGGTCTTAAAAAACTCGTAAGTTCAAGAACTATTTATAACCTTAAAAAAATTCACGTAAAACAAAGGTATAGGCTTTCTGAAAATTTCAACCCCTAAAGCTGGGTTCACATCCATCCGTTCGTACGTTCAAGGTCATGCGTTTGGAGCAGTGGAGGGGGGTCTGTCAAAGCGTCAACGCGTCAGGGCGTTCACAACCATCCGTTGGGTTGCGTTCTGTTCTTTTAGTTTGTAGTCTCGGCAATTCTGCTTTTACTTCTTTGCTTTGTGGTCTCGGCAATTCTGCCATGCCGGACACTTGGTTACTCTATGGAAATATTATTTTCAATAATAATATTTCCATATGGAAAGGATGGGATGTATGAAGAAGATGGCTCAGAGCAACAGTAAATTAATACAACTCGTACATAGGTACCTAAAAGATTTTATTATTATTTCAACTGGACTTTATTTTGATGGAGTATAATTTTAACTGGACTCTATTTCCATGACATAGATAGAGAGGGTTCAGCATAAGGACCAAAGAGTGGAAAATTGAGTTCTACCATATGTTCAGCTCCCAAAATTGATTTTTTATGAGTGAACAACCTGGGAAATCGTCTGAAATCACCATCATTTCGTATAATAACACTGGAAGAAGTATCATCACGTGGATCAAGACGATTAAATGGCACTACCACTGATCAAATATTGTTGTTATTAAAAAAAAAAAAAAAAAAAAAAGCGTAGGTACCTACCTAATTTGTGTTTTAGGGGCCAACATTAACAGAAACCATCAGAAATAGCTATTTCGATTATTACACATAAAAGAAACAATAAATGAACAGCCAACGTTTCTGTAGGTGTGTCCAGGAGAATAATAAACCCATGTGACAAGGACTTTGCAGCGTTTTTCCTATGGAATCGAGCACGAACGTAATAATGGATCTGCTTTCTGAAATACCAAAGACAACCAAACGACAGACCATAAACAACACACTTGCGCAGAGGTCTTCTGCGCCGTCCGTTCATCCGTTCATCCGTTGAAATATTTAATTTTAATTTTTATGCCGTCTTCGCCAAAAGTGTGTATCCGTCAAAAATCGCCCCTCACCACTTCATGGTATAAGCCAATCAGATGCTCCAACGCATGACCATGAACGTACAACGGATGGATGTGAACCCAGCTTTAGAGATGACTGACAGTAACGTCGAGCTTCGAGGACCAACTAGAGCCCGAACGGGACCCATAACCCGAATTTCATCAATATTTTGTTTCATGGTAACTAAGCAAAGTGGCCCGTACGGCGTACAGACAGAAATATTTTTATTGCATTTTCGGATTCTACATACCTTGAAACGTAAACCACCAATTTTTGTTTGGGGTTAGAATTTTTTTTTTCATGCTCGATTCCAATGGTTCATTATTGAAAATAATAAACCAAAACGAACAATTCCCGTAGGTAACAACCACTATTTCACACGTCTCGACATTTCACTAAAAAATCGACAATTTTGGCGCTTGACGCAATTTACAAAATTGCGCCATTATTACAATACATTTCTTGTATACGCACGAAGAACAGACGTGGAATGATGCAGTGGCTGCAACAAGCAAACTTGTGGAGGAGGCCCATACATTATCGACCACTTTATTCTACACTCTTGAGAAAACAATACCTACGCACTTCTTTATTTAACTGAACAGGTCGAACTAGTACAATGCCAAAAATGTGTTTCTCCCAAACGGTAGGAAGCTAGACTATCTTTCAGCTCAGGTTTTCAATTTAGCACAATTTTGATAGTTTTGACCAACCAAAATGTTTCCCCAATTCCGACCTTGAACGTGAACATAAGACGATATTTTCGTAACACTAGATAACTTATTACTTAGAACAATGCCTACATAATAACAACAGGGAATAACTCTTGAAGCTTTCGTCCAAAAATATAAAATAGTAAGCTAAGTGCACTTAAGTGCCGAAAGGAAATTATGAATAAAAGTTCTTCCCGATCGTTCTTAGGAAGGCCATATAGCGCAGGAGTCTGGGCAATATGTCCCTACAGGGCAGAAGCTGGAGGCAGCTGAGGCCACACCCTTTGGTAGGCCTCTGGTAGGGGCTGCTTCAATGCATATGCGGAAGAGGGGTGAAACTGCTAAGGGTGGCTTTTCGAGTTGAGACTCAAGTGCATTCCCCTCTATAGAACAACTTTGTGCCGGCGTGTCCTGTGTCCTGGAGCTCACATGGGTTAAAAACTATTTCTAGAAGACGAATGATCCTAGATAATTTGTGAAGAAATCAATCGTTCCGTTCTTATTTACTTTCGATTCGGCGACTCCTTGAAATTTAAATGAATCTACATTTGGTTGAGTGACAAACCTTTTTTCCTTCTCATTTCACTAACTCAATTAGATTCTGTCGATGTAGAAAGCCTTAAAACACGTGTCTGATATTTAAACCTAACTACATTCAATCCCAACCCAACAGCATTCAGCACAATGAAGTAACCACCAAGTTATCCTGTCAGGGGCTGCAAAAGTAATGCTGCATTTGAGATTGAACCAACCTACAAACACGCTGCGAAGTCCTAGACATATGGGTTTATTATTCTATTGGACTTACCTACAGAAATACTGGCTGTTCATTATTGTTTCACAAAACACAAATTATCTTTGAACATTGACAGTGCCATTTATTTGTCTTGGTTCACCTGTTGATACTTCTTCTAGCGATATTATACAAATTTATGATAATTTCAAACAATTACCCAGGTTTTTGACCTATAAAAAATTAATATTGGGAGCTGAACCTTCGCTACAACGCCAACTCTTCACTCTTTGGTCACAATCAACTTCACATTCGGTCTTCTCGCCCTAAAAAATATGTGAACCGATACCTCACAAGCTCACGTTCACTAAAACCTCGAAATCCTTGAAATACCTATTGCAAGTAGGTATTTCTGTTGGTAAGTCCACAGAATAATAAACCCATGTGACAAAGACAGCGTTTTGGGATCTACGCACCTTGAAACGTAAAAGAAACAATTTTGAGGGGGACCGCGACAATTTGGGATGCACGTTGGAGACAAGCCATGCGCCTACAAGGAAAGCAGTATGACATACCAGATGGCCCAACAGGAAGGAGGTTCGTCTCAATTTTGGCAACGGAAATAATGGGAGTAGCCGCAGGTCCGCATCTGTCGGAGCGAATTTTTGTTTTGTGCGCCACTGTCCTCCAGAGAGAGAAAGGGGTAACCTCAGTCAAAGACATCAAATCATTATTGGACGTCAGGATGGATATGTGGACCGAAGATAAATTCGCAGAATTGATACAGGAAGCAGTTAGATGTGATCACCAGCTGAAGAGAAAGCCACAGACGGAAGACGCCAATGTTGAACAAGCAGCTCGAACATTTACACGGCTCGTGGGAAAGGGAAGGCTTCGGGATGCTACAAGGTTTGCTACTGAGCGGGGGAATGGAGGCCCACTGGACCCAGATTCCCCGGTTGCTGCATCGGGTACAACAGTGGTAGACATTTTAAAGTCTAAGCACCCGCCCCAGATGATCCCTTCCCTGGACAAGTTCGAGTTAGAGGACCAGCTTCCAACCCTCGTCGCAGTAGCCGTGACCGCGGATCATATCAAAACATCGGCCCATGGACTTCGAGGGAGTGCAGGGCCAAGTGGGACCGATGCTGAGAATTGGCGATCAATGCTGCTCCGATATGGCAATCATAGCGAACGACTCCGCAAAGCAGTGGCTACGCTCACCCAGTTGTTGGCAAACCAAATAGTTGAATGGGAAAAAATCCGTGCCCTATTAGCTCGTAGAGGAGTTGCTCTGGACAAGCGACCAGGGGTTCGGCCAATAGGGGTCGGGGAAGTCCTCCAACGACTCTGTGCTACGACAATAGCCTCACGGACTGGCCCAGACCTGAGAGAGGCTTGTGGGGCAGACCAACTCTGTGCGGGAGCAAAGGGAGGGGTCGAAGGCAGTGTGCACGGGGTAGCAAAGCTATTTGAGCAGGACCAGTGTGAGGGAGCCTTACTTATGGATGCCGCCAATGCGTTCAATGCGCTAAGCCGCCCTCTGGAGTGCACGGAAATACTGGCCCCGATGTTCACGTTTTTTATTTAACACGTATCGGGGATACCCTCTTGTACTCTTCCGGGGCAGCGACTCAGTACTAGAAAGCAGGGAAGGAACGACGCAAGGAGACCCCCTAGGAATGTACATGTACGCCGTTGGTACACTCCCTCTGATTCACGCCTTGAAAGGGCCTAATTGGAATCAAAACTGGTATGCTGACGATTCTGCCCGTGTCGGGAGGCTTGAGGACATCAGCGAATGGCTGAGGAATCTTCAGGCTGAAGGTCCGGGCTGGGGCTATTTTCCAGAGCCGGCAAAAAGCTTTCTTGTAGTCAAACCTGGCATGGAAGAGCGGGCCGCTGAAATTTTTGGGGGCCTGAATATAAACGTAGTCCGATCACACAGGTTCCTTGGTGGTTTCCTTGGTCCCACGGCAGATCTGAAGCGGTATGTTGCATCCAAGGTGGCAGAATGGACAAAGAACGTTAAGAATTTTGCCGGTTTTGCAGAGAAAAGTCCGCAGGCAGCTCACGCTGCATACACAAAGTCCCTACAGAGGGAATGGGCTTCGGTGCAAAGGGTTGTGGATGGGGAGGGGATCATTTATGAACCACTTCGTACATCCATCCAAGCTACATTCACACCTGCTATACTGGGAAGAGCGGTACTACCTGAGGAGCACCGGTTGCTCTCGTTGTCGGCGAAAGTAGGTGGGCTCGCTCTCGAGGACCCCGTGGTAACAGCTGACCGGGCCTTTGACGTATCACGACGGGCGATGGCCGTCCTGTCTGAGGCGATAGCGAACGGCGGAATTTATGATCAGGCGGCATATGAGGACCAGGCTGCGGCAGTACTGATGACCGAGCGAAAAGAGCGGAAACGGAGACACGAAGTGCGAGCAAAAGAGGCGATTGAAGCACTATCCGCAGAGACTCAACGCAGCATAAAGAGGATCGTCGAAGGAGAAGCATCCCAGTGGCTGACAGTCCTTCCGCTTGTAGCCGATGGACTTGATTTGTCCGCAACCCAGTTCCGCGATGCACTGGCTGTTTGTTACGGAAAAACATTGAAGGTTTACCAAAGTACTGCGACGGCTGCCCTGGAGAGCCCATGACAATGACCCACGCCTTGAATTGCATGAAAGGAGGGCATGTGAAGTTAGGTCATGATCTGGTTCGAGACGAGTGCGCAAGGTTGGCAGGGCTAGCTACGTCACCCTCAGCAGTAGGTATTGAGCCCGTGTTGCATGAAGGGACCTCAGGATCGGCGAGGTTAGTCGCAGACCTGAGAGTTCTGGGCTTCTGGGACCGGGAAAGAGCAGCGTATTTTGATAATCGCATTGTGAATGCTGACGCACGCTCCTACCAGTCTCGGACCTGGATGTCTGTCCTCGACACAGCTGCAAGAGAAAAACATCAAAAATATGATACTGCAGCTGAAGACCTCCGCAGCTCCTTCACACCGTTGATCTGCACAGCGGATGGGGTCCCCCATAAAGAGTATAGGGCCTTCCAGAAGAATCTGGCTCTCACCCTGAGCACAAAGTGGCAGAAGCCCTTCTCTTTAGTAATGGGGTGGGTGCGCGTTAAGCTGCAACTGACGCTCATCCAAGCGGTCTCTCTGCGGCTGAGGGGAGCCTTTCCTTGGGCGCCTTGGGTTAGAGGACGGAGCCGGCCTGCCGCTCCTTCCCCGGTAGATGGGAGCTGACCGATGAGCCACTACGAGCTCACTAATGCTGCCAGGGCTCCCAGGATGATTCGGAACGGATTCCAAACGTCCGAGCTAATCTGGGTTAAGGATTGGACCGTGGGGCATATTGTGCGATCCACCTAGCAGTTCTCCAGAAGCGATTGTAGTGTGCCCTGTCGTAGCCGTTGTTGTTTTGGCATTTCCCAGGATTTTGACTGATTTATTTATCAAAATTAGGTAGTGAACTTCTAAAAAAAAAAAAAAAAAAAAATTTTGAGGGGGTGTTATAACATCCGTCCACCGTCCGCCGTCCGCCGTATCACGTGTACAGGCTTCATTTTCGGTCTAAAAAAATCGTTCTTTCGCACACATGCTCCATTTGGGCCCTAGTTGTGTCCCGAAACTTTTCAGCCCGATCGGAATATACCCAGGGGTGTTATGAGTGAAAATGTGTGTAAAAATAGGTACTTTTTGCGTTTTAGCAACATGTTGGTAACATGAGCTTTTAAGGTATCGTTTTTCATGTTTTTGGGGACCAGAAGACCGAATATGAAGTCGATTTTGACCAAAGAATAGAAAATTTGAGGTTCTACCAGATGTTCAGCTCCCAAAATTGATTTTTTATGAGTCAAAAACCTGGGAAATCGTCTGAAATCACCATCAATTTGTAGAATAACACTGGAAAAAGTGTCAACAGGTGGATCAAGACGATTAAATGGCACTATCAATGATCGAAGATAATTTATTTAAAAAAAATAAAATAAAATAAAAAAAAAAGAGGAGCTTGCCGAATTCGTGTTTTGGGGGCCAAAATTGGTGGAAACCATCAGAAATAGCTATTTCAATTATTTTATATGAAAGAAACAATAAATGAACAGCCAACATTTCTGCAGGTAAGTATGTCCAATAGAATAATAAACCCATGTGACAAGGACTTTGCAGCGTTTTTTGCTGAGCGAATACATAAGTGTATTATTCACAGAACAACAAACCAAAACAGTGGACGTTTCCAGCTCGTTCCTCCTTCCGAGTGATCTATGTCTGCTGTATAACGGAGGCTCGAATCGCAAAGGGTAAAGTGTTGTGTTAAACGGATTTTTGTCGTAGCACGAGATCAAAACGACTTGCGAACAATGTTCAATCGACTCAGCAGGATAGAAATGCGGGAGTTTCGATTTCGTGCTCAATTACCTTATCAAAACAATTGCGGGAGCGTGGAAATCGTTTACGATACAGCTCAAGCTCGATATAGGATACGAACTTAGAGAATTAGGCCTGATTTCTACTAATTATATTGTCAATTCTACTAATTATTGTCAAGAACGTATTACGTCCATCACTATCATCCCAATACTTCATCATATTTTACGTTTGAACTTTCAGTGTGGTACTGTATTGTCAAGTCCTGATAAATTTCACGTATGACCAAATAAAATAACATCTTTCCATAACAGCCTGATGTTTTTGTTGAACCGTTCCGAAGATCTGGATACGCATTTTATAAACAAGTCTTTGAAAACCCATTGTCCTCAAAACTTGCACCTGCAGCTAGCTGCCCTGGTTCTCTCCGGTCTTTGAAATCTTCACACGAATTCCTCGCGCACCAACCTGCCACGAAAATCCCTATCTATAGTACTTGTTTTTTCGTATGCCCTTACCATAATTCCACCGGCAGGGCGTTACGAGCGAATGGGCAAGCAAGGGCATGATGTGGATGTAGACACACGTTGCATATCCTTGGTTTGTAGCTTTATTGCTTACAGCATGTTTTCACAATGATGTCTTGATGTGGACATTTACTGGTCTGCTACAAAGTTTAGGACCTAACCACTGTGCGTTTTACCTTTTCTACCACTGTGACTAGGTGTGTGCTAGATTGGTGCGGATCCAAGAAGGAACGCAGTTAGCAGTTATGAAAGATCACCAACTTTTTTGTTTCAACTCTTCAAACTTATTACTATCTCCAGGTCTAATCAATAAGTCCAAGTAGCTATAAACAACGAATCAATTGTGAAAAATGAGGCATCAACAGCCAAAACCTATGACTAGTAAGGTCACTGTAAACATACAGAAGAAATACTTTAGTTGGAACGCATTTCTCTCTCCCCCCCCCCCCCCCCCCCAAAAAAAAAAAAAACTACCGCCACACTTCGCACTAGTCTATAAATGGAAACATAAAAAAAGTTGACGCGACTCGAATATTCCTCTGAAGTTATTTTTCTACGTCGTCCTTTTTCGTTCTTGAAGTTTTTTTTAAAACCCCTAACCCGACTTTTTGAGGTATTGATGAACCAACAGAACAGGTACCACTCAACGAATCAACATGTAAACGCGGACGTTTCTGCCCTGCTCCACTAGAAACTACCGATGCTGGCAGTATAAAAACGAAAAACCCCTGTATAATTTATCCCTCGAAGTGGTTTAGGGCTCGTCTTAGCCGTTTCCCTGCAACTCGTCGGCCCTTATAAGCTCTTTTTCTGGAAACCCTTCCAAGGGATGGTGGTAGGAATGCGACAGGATATATAATTTCATCATATAAATCTTCTTCCTGATTCAGCAGTCATGAAAAATATGAATTATGAATGTTCTATTACAGTTTCAACCCAATATGATTCTAAATTAGGGTTGCCCGATTTCGTATGAGAAAACCCGGGGGGGGGGGGGGGGAGGTTCATTCGATAACATAATCATCAGATCACGATTCAAAACAACGAGGCTCATGATTACTGGAGTCATTCATCTGTCATATCGTGCTGCATTTAGAGAAGCGCCACGATCCCTGTACCTACATCACGAAGTGAAGCTATGTATTCTATATTTTATGACAACGACCAAGTTGGATGTGAATTCTGCAATCACATAATTTCCTCAAATTTCTTGTGTTGGTGATCCTTGGGTTGAGACCGGAAATGAAATGAATCGACGCGTGCGTCTGTATTTGGGGCCACGTGCGCATTCTTTGAGGTCAGGCATACAAAACAAGCAGCAAAACAATCAGATGCTTTGTCCAGTATCTGCTCGACCATACTGACGAGGTCCTTTACGTTGCTTATCGATATGGCCTCGCTATTCATAGGGATTGCCTGTTACTTCGTTCAAGCATTTTCGCTGCTCTTTCTACTGTGAAAACAGTTCGGTCTATGACGGGGATGTTTTCAATGAACATGCAGATTTTGCATTAGTACAACTGTCACGTAAGCCACAGCAGGGAAGAGCAGAAGGTATGCTGCACTCAAAGGCTGAACCTATCAACGAATTCGCCTAAGGAGGGGGTTCTGAAATTCGTGAAGAAAGATGTCCAGCGACCAACAGTACGCAACTCCCACCAATTCCGCGTTAAGGAAAATATTTCCTTTCCGGGAGAAAGAAACACGAAGGAACTATTGGAGTGAGGTGAACATAATTTTTCATCGTGCCATTCTCATTAATCAATCTCTACTATATTATAAAAACGAATCTCTGTCTGTGTGTCCTTCTATGCACGGCCAAACGGCTCGACGGATATCGACCAAATTTGGCACGAATATCCAGTAGGCTCCCAAGTTGTGCAACGTCGCATTTTTAATTCCCTGACCATAGCGGAACTATGGTCGACCATGGTCAACTCCTGAATGGCTTGACGGATATCGACCAAATTTGGCACGAATATCCAGTAGGCTCCCAAGTTGTGCAACGTCGCATTTTTAATTCCCTGACCATAGCGGAACTATGGTCGACCATGGTCAACTCCTGAATGGCTTGATGGATATCGACCAAATTTGGCACGAATATCCAGTAGGCTCCCAAGTTGTGCAACGTCGCATTTTTAATTCCCTGACCATAGCGGAACTATGGTCGACCATGGTCAACTTCGTTAATTGAACTGGTAACCCCTATTTTTTATCGCGTATTCGTAATCTACGTGAAATTCTATCTACGATCGACCCTTCGGACTACCCCCGCGGTCGACCATAGCGCATCCATGGGCCCCTCCATGGTCGAATCCCGAATTGCTCAACGGATATCGACCAAATTTGGCACGAATATCCAGTAGGCTCCCAAGTTGTGCAACGTCGCATTTTTAATTCCCTGACCATAGCGGAACTATGGTCGACCATGGTCAACTTCGTTAATTGAAATGGTAACCCCTATTTTTTTATCGCGTATTCGTAATCTACGTGAAATTCTATCTACGATCGACCCTTCGGACTACCCCCGCGGTCGACCTTAGCGCATCCATGGGCCCCTCCATGGTCGAATCCCGAATTGCTCAACGGATATCGACCAAATTTGGCACCAATATCCGGTAGCCTCCCAAGTTGAACGTAGGCGCATTTTTGATTCCCTGACCATAGCGGAAATATGGTCGACCATGGTCAACTACTGAATGGCTTGACGGATTTTGATAAAATTGGGCACAAATACCCGGTAGGGTATGGGATTTTTCCGTCGTTTGTTGGTTCCACGATACTGCGTACAGCGAATCTCGGATAGCGAGCGAAGCGAGCGGTCAGGCTATATCTACTATATTATAAAAACGAATCTCTGTCTGTCTGTGTGTCTGTCTGTCCTCCTATGCACGGCCAAACGGCTCGACGGATATCGACCAAATTTGGCACGAATATCCAGTAGGCTCCCAAGTTGTGCAACGTCGCATTTTTAATTCCCTGACCATAGCGGAACTATGGTCGACCATGGTCAACTTCGTTAATTGAAATGGTAACCCCTATTTTTTATCGCGTATTCGTAATCTACGTGAAATTCTATCTACGATCGACCCTTCGGACTACCCCCGCGGTCGACCATAGCGCATCCATGGGCCCCTCCATGGTCGAATCCCGAATTGCTCAACGGATATCGACCAAATTTGGCACGAATATCCAGTAGGCTCCCAAGTTGTGCAACGTCGCATTTTTAATTCCCTGACCATAGCGGAACTATGGTCGACCATGGTCAACTCCTGAATGGCTTGACGGATATCGACCAAATTTGGCACGAATATCCAGTAGGCTCCCAAGTTGTGCAACGTCGCATTTTTAAATCCCTCACCATAGCGGAACTATGGTCGAATCCCGAATTGCTCAACGGATATCGACCAAATTTGGCACGAATATCCAGTAGGCTCCCAAGTTGTGCAACGTCGCATTTTTAATTCCCTGACCATAGCGGAACTATGGTCGACCATGGTCGAATCCCGAATTGCTCAACTGATATCGACCAAATTTGGCACGAATATCCAGTAGGCTCCCAAGTTGTGCAACGTCGCATTTTTAATTCCCTGACCATAGCGGAACTATGGTCGACCATGGTCAACTTCGTTAATTGAAATGGTAACCCCTATTTTTTATCGCGTATTCGTAATCTACGTGAAATTCTATCTACGATCGACCCTTCGGACTACCCCCGCGGTCGACCATAGCGCATCCATGGGCCCCTCCATGGTCGAATCCCGAATTGCTCAACGGATATCGACCAAATTTGGCAGCAATATCCGGTAGCCTCCCAAGTTGAACGTAGGCGCATTTTTAATTCCCTGACCATAGCGGAAATATGGTCGACCATGGTCAACTCCTGAATGGCTTGACGGATTTTGATAAAATTGGGCACAAATACCCGGTAGGCTATGGGATTTTTCCGTCGTTTGTTGGTTCCACGATACTGCGTACAGCGAATCTCGGATAGCGAGCGAAGCGAGCGGTCATGCTAGTTACCTATAACAGCAGTAATCATAATCACCATAAACCGAACTAAATCACTCGTGAAGAAATCGAGGAAACCCATTTCAAGGAATAAAACCCTTGTCGAAGTCCTTGTCACATGCGTTTATTATTCTATTGGACATACCTACAGAAATGTTGGCTGTACATTTATTGTTTACTTCATGAGCAAAAAAATGAAATAGTTATTTTTGGCGGTTTCCACCAATTTTGACTCCCGAAAACATGAATTACGTTTTTTTTGGTTTATTATTTAAACATGGATATGTCCATGTTTAGGTTAGGTGATGGCTGGGGGACAATCTAAAATTTGCGACCGACACCAGCAGTGTAACGCACTAAGTTACTAGATTAACCATGAGGCTAATTTAATTCCTGTTTGACCAACAAGGATGAAATTTGAAATGGAGCCTCTGTAAGACTGGTGAGTAAGAATGAAGAGGTGAGAGCCCTCCCTAATCAGCTGAGTGAGCCTTTCTTAAATCACCAAATTTCTCTGTTTACAAAAAAATTGTAAGCATAATTTTCTCCGTTTTCTCGGAAAAACGTTGAATGTGCATATGCAGTACGGTACTGTCAATTCGTGCGTCCAAAAACATGTCCATGATTCAACGTTTTTCCGCGAAACCAGAGCATTTTTTTAAATTTTATTTATTTTTACAAAAATGTATCTTTGATTATTGATAGTGCTATTTAATAATTGTCTTGATTCACCTGTCGATACTTTGTCTAGTGTAATTATCTACTCTAATTGCTGCCTAAAAAAATTCGTTATTTCGCACACAGGCTCCATCTGGCCCCTAGCTGTGTCCCGAAACTTTGCAGCCCGATCGGAATATACCCAAGGGTGTTAAGGGTGAGAAATTGGGTTTCATGGTGTTTTGCTAACATGAACATGTGAGGTAGTTTTCAACGTTTTTTAGGACGAGGAGACCAAATATGAATTCGTTTTTGACCAGGGGGTGGAAAATTGAGGTTCTTTGGAAGCTTCAGCCTTAAATTTACGTTAAATTTTGGTCTAAAATCATCGTTCTTCCTCAAACAGTTTGGGTCCAAAACACATTTGGCAGCCAGATCGAAATTGAAAAGTGGGTGTAAAAATAGGTTTTTCGAGTTTTTTTTAAAGGTTTTAATAAACATGAGCTCGTGAAGTATCGTTCTCCATGTTTTTTTAGGGCGAGATGACAGAATATGTCGTTGATTTTGACCAACGAGTGAATAATTGAGGTTGTAACGAAGGTTCAGCTCCCAACGTTCCAGGCGCGTAGATTCAGGGGTACCGCGGGTAGCGGCGGTACCCCTGACGAAAAGAAGAAAAAAGGTACCTACACAAAGAATAAAAATCCGAAAAGTTGAATTTGGGCGCATTCTGATGGATTCGATTAAAAACCAGTTTCATCGATTCTTCGTGGTACGTTCAAATCAGAAGATCGATGACTTCTTTGTCTGAATCGATACTACAAACTGATCGATAGATTTGTTTGTAGTATTGGGTAGGTTCAGGGGATTCCTGATATAATACCTAGTATTATATCATCATATATAATATAATGGGTATTTTTAATTTTGTATATTTTTAATATAATATAATATAAATATAATATAATATAATATAATATAATATAATATAATATAATAATATATAATATAATATATTATTATAATATAATATAATATTATAATATAATATACAAATACCATATTACAAATATTATATTATATTATATATATAATATAATATATATAATATTATATTATAATATATTATATTATAATATAATATAATATATTATAATATATTATATTATAATATAATATAATAATTATATTATATTATAATATATTATATTATATTATAATAATAATATAATAACAAACATTATAATATAATATAATATAATAATAATATAATAATATAATATAATATAATATAATATAAATTTATATATTAATAAATTTGTATATATTTATATAATTATACAAAATCATCATATAAAATCAATAAAACCTACCTAGTAAAAGGTAGGTTCAGGGGATTCCATGTCATTCTCAGATGTGACCGAGATGATGCAGACGATGTTCCAATCTCAGCAAAAAAGCATGGAGGGGCTATTTACGTAAAAAAATGGTATAGGCGTTTTGAAAATTTCAACCCCTATTTTGAACCCCTTAGAGATGACTCACAGTAACGTCGAGCTTCGAGGACCAACTAGACGCCGAACGGAACCTATAACCCGAATTTCATCAATTTTTTTTCATGGTAACTAAGAAAAGTGGCCCGTACGGCGTACGGCGTACGGCGGACAGACAGAAATATTTTTATTGCAGTTTTGGATTCTACATACCTTGAAACGTAAACCATCAAATTTTGAGGGGGGGTAAGAATTTTTTTTTTTCATGCTCGATTCCAATGGTTCATTATTGAAAATAATAAACCAAAATTCTTACTATTAAAAAGTAGTCTTCTCGGCAAGACCTCCAATGTACAGTAGCGCTCCTATAGCATACCCGACATACAACAAATTGTGTTGTTCCTTAATGAAATAGACTCTTTGGTCAATCCTCCATGAACTAGACTCTTTGTTGAATATCAACACATATAATCAAAATATCCGATGTATAATTCTAACTAGATAATCATATAATTACTCAGTATAATTATACTCCTTCATGTAATATGTATAATTCCGAATGTTCGAAAATAAGTAGTTCCGCATGTGATCAAGTTGGCACATCGTCCAATTCTTTTGTTCTTGAAAGGCAGTCGCCTCTCTCTGTTCTGCTCCGCCTTCTGCTACACAGCCTTTTCAGCGTAATACTGTTTTCTGTGCAATCATAAAAATTCATATTCCGTTTTGTCTCTCCGAAATACAAGGATTCCGTATATCAAGAACACTCGTTTGTTATTGACTTCACCAAATATGTAAGTCTATCTGATTCAGTAATATTCGTTATAAAACCTATCGAACAAAACCTCGCTCACCTCGCTTTTGAAACCAATGTTCTGGCACGATATCGTTAGACGTCATCTGAACTAAGTTTCTATAGCAAATTAATTATCGAGATGCGTATAAGCGCCCAAAAGTAATTCTTGGTCGCAGTGATAAATATGTTAACAATGATTTGGTTTCTCTCCCGGAGTATTGTCTAGGCTCCTTCTTGAGATTGGTCCTTGTCGAGAACGCCATCGTGGTTGCAATCGACGCTCCGCGAAAAATGGCGGACCTTCGCTGTGTTCATTTTTCGGTCCGATTTTGGATTGAATTTTTTTTCTTTTATATTTCCTCCTGTGCTAGATGTCGCTCCGAAAACTGACTGTTTTGCTCACAAAATACTGACTACGTACTTACTCGAACGTTTCCGACTGGTTTTTATGGCAAATAAAGGTTCAGAGGGATTTTCTGGTTTCATCACCAAGGTGTTGATTAGGGGGTGACTGAAACGCTCTGTTCACAGGTTCCGGTAATGTCCGGTAGAGCTCTCCTGTGAACAAAATCCGATCGATTTCATAATCGAGAGCGTAAACCGTGCGTTTTTATTTATGTTCCGTCCGATATCCGATTGGAATATGGTACCTAAATTCCTTCGGATGAAATTTATGCTTTCTGTCTCCTAGCGCCATCCGCATCCGGGCGAAGTCGTACACCATCCTTGGCCCTGAAGGTGGGTGTGCGCACGAGTTCGCGCGATAGTGGTGATGCCACTAGCCCGAGTCAGGAAAGATCGACCACGGCCTTTTAGTGCACAGGCTTCCGGTTCTGTTCCGCCTAACGATTAATGAATCACGATAAGAGAATGCATTCTTTGTGGTACATGGATACTTCGTGAGTGGTCGATTCCGGTGCACCTCCGTTCCGTCCGATATTTTTGTTACTCCTGGCGTCAAAGTCATATCTGACTAGGGTACCCGGTATGTAGCTCCCAATGGTGGAACGTTGTTAAATGTTCGGGCCCGGGAATAATCATAAAGCACGTATCCAAAAGCGGGGCCTATATAATCAATAGGCCCCCAAGGGCCGCGACTCAATGGGAAGATCCGTTGGGCAGTTTGAACTTCCTGGAGGTAAAGAACGGTCCGTTGATATTTATGTAACCGTCGCAGAAAGGCCGCACGTATTCCGTCAGTCACCAGGGAGAGTTTTTCCGATCCGAAAAAGCCTTATCATTGTTAACTCAAAATATCTGCAAGGGCCCGAAATGTGCCTCTCCGCTGTCAGTTCCTCTGCTATAAAATTTTCGATGTCTGTATGTACCATGAGGGGTACATAACAGCTCCTTTCGAAATGAGTAATTTCTTTAAATTACCACATCCCTAACTTTGTGTTGAACTGACGATTTGCAATCTAAAATCCGTAAATTTTGTGATAAGAAAAGTCCGTAGATTTGTGAAAAAGTCCGTAGATTCGTAATAAGAAAAGTCCGTAGATTTGTGAAAAAGTCCGTAGATCCGTAATAAGAAAAGTCCGTAGATTTGTGAAAAAGTCCGTAGATCCGTAATAAGAAAAGTCCGTAGATTTGTGAAAAAGTCTGTAGATCCGTAATAAGAAAAGTCCGTAGATTTGTGATAACAAAATACGTAAATCCGAGATAAAATTTTTTTTGGAGCATATATCTGAGTAAAGGCACATTTTGGAGGACCAAGTCCGTAAAATTACCGAAGAAAGAAAACGCAAATCGGATGCTCGAACAAATTACCAATATAAATGTGGTGCACTTATCTGATATTTGCATTTAGGGGTGAGTGAGGTCCGTTTTGATCCTTGTTCCGTTATTGAGCTGTGTACTAACCGTTTGGATTCCGTTTTTCAGTATCCGTGTGACTCAGGTCCAAATAATCCGTAACAAAATCCAGCGCTGGTGTTTTTGATATGTTGACAATGAGTGTTTTGTCAAACTTATTTGATATCCAAACAATGTCTGTGCGGTGTGTGTGTCCCGAATGTGATACTGCTTTCTGGTTACAGATTTTGGTTTATTATTTTCAATAATGAACCATTGGAATCGAGCATGAAAAAAAAAATGCTTACCCCCCCTCAAAATTTGATGGTTTACGTTTCAAGGTATGTAGAATCCAAAACTGCAATAAAAATATTTCTGTCTGTCCGCCGTACGGGCCACTTTTCTTAGTTACCATGAAAAAAAATTGATGAAATTCGGGTTATAGGTTCCGTTCGGCGTCTAGTTGGTCCTCGAAGCTCGACGTTACTGTGAGTCATCTCTAAGGGGTTCAAAATAGGGGTTGAAATTTTCAAAACGCCTATACCATTTTTTTACGTAAATATTTTTACGGTTTTAAATAGTTCTTGAACTTGCGAGTTTTTTAAGACCATCCGGAGCATCGTACGTCCAGCCGTTCGTTCACAGTAAGGCCCCAAAGTTTGCACCGACAGGCATTTTCGACTCCAGTGTGAATGAAATTGTATACAATTCAAACCAAATCTCGTAACCAGAGACGCGCCCACAATAGGAATTTGTGAATACGGCCAATCATTGGTAGGGATCACCTGATTATATTGGCGGAGTATGAAGTCGAGTTGGTTGTTCTGTGGTATTATTTCGCTTGAAAAATGATGGCTCTTTTGGAGTTTGTTGGTAGGTAGTGAAACTTGAACAAACGTTGAAGTATTATTGATGGGTAAATTATTACTATGGTAAATCATTACTCAACGGTAAATTATTACACAACGGTTCATTATACCATCTACGTAGAAGGGGCTGGAGTTTGTTGGTAGGTACTTTTGCAACTTTTTTCACTCCTCATCAACAATTTCTTTTCAGAACTTCATTATGTGTGTTTCTTTTTGTTAGGTACTGTTTGTCATCGGCAGAATTATTTTAGCAACATTTAACTCGTGATTTAGGTAGGTACCTAGTAACGAGTACGGGGTTAGGTACTAACCTACGGAGGGTCTGCGATCTACATAATATGTATATAATAGAATAGTACATATCATATTATATAGAAGGGTTATCTATACATAGAGCTGTGATCTGTAACAGGAGGGTATTCTATACAAAATAATAAACCGTTGTGCAGGGATTTGCAGCGTTTTTTTTGCTCCCGTCCGTATATCTCAGATATTCTGTCTCCGTCATGGGTGGCCACTCCGACAACGAATTCTCCATTGCGGACGATCTTGAAGATCTGGCCCGCGAGAGGATCGCCGACCAGATGCCAGACGCAGTTCCGGGGCAACCTGGCGGTAATATTCCGCTTCCGATACCAGACTCATCCGCCCGAACCGCGAACCCTTCCGTGGAAGAGTTGCGACTCCAAGCCGCCAGGACATCCGATGAGGTCCTAGCAAGGTACCTTGAGACTTTCAAACATTCCGTGGAGGTAAGCTTTGAAAAGTTCTCTCTAAAATTATCCGAACTGGACAACAAAATCAATGCCTTAGCTGGTCATGTTCAGAATCCTCCAACCCCTGTGGCTCCCATTGAGCCCATGTTGGCAAACCCCTCTAATCCGTTGCCAACAGTTTCCGCTATTCCGATGGAAGTTGATGGAAGGGTTCCATCTACTTCCCGGGACCCTCGATTTTTAAATGTCCAGTTGTCCGGAAATGAGGGAAACCCCTATAGAGTACGTAAAATTGATTCTGTCCGCTTTACACCTGTGGCGAAGCTAAAAGATGCTGATCAATTTAAGTATCCGAGTGTGTTGACGAACCCTCCTTCCGAAAAAAAAAAAAAAAAAAAAAAAAGGCGCCTCCCTCTGGTTTTGTTCCGAAATTTGGTCAGTCATCTGTTCCCTCTGGTTCCGTTCCGAAACGTAGGTATTCACAACTTCCGAAACCGAAACAAAGTCCCAAATATGCTGGGACTAGTCGCTCTATTCCGGGTCCACGTCTGTATAAGATGCCCGCTGGGCAAGCTAGGCTCCTTGAGCGGTTTTTCAGGCAGCATTCCGATGCTGTCTTCTCCGTGGTCCAGCCTTCCCTCGCCGTGTCCGAGGACGATTCTGATGTGTGGGTTGCCATGGTCCCTGAGGAAGCTCAACATGCGAGTTCTCTCAACCTTCTAAGTGAAAACCCCGGAAGTTCAGGTAATGCGACATTTTACTGCAACCTCTAGATGCTTAACAGCTGCTGTGGATTCTGGGTGCCCTGTATTGCCCCACAATTTACTTTCTGTATTGTGCAGGTATTTGTTTTCTGTATTTGATTTCTGTATTCTGTTTGTCCCACAGTTTGTTTTCTGTTCGGAAAATTGCACGGGCTGGCATCACTGTTCTTCTTTTTCAAAAGATAAGGTCGATTTTATTCAGGCTGACACGGGTGTTGTCATCAAATCGGGATATTTCCGCGAGGGGCTCTGGTGGGTTGACTTTCCGATCGCCCACCATTCCGATTCCGTTAATTTTCTGCTATGTGGTATGTCCGGGGCCAAACGGCCCACACTTGGTGCTACCCTGGCTGCTTTCCATGGACAGCCTTGCACTTCCTCTCGGGTCGGTCTTCGGCTGGGAGGGAGTGATGTGGAAACGCATCCTGGTTCATCTGGGAGGGAGCCTAGGGAGCATTCCGAATCCTGTCCTCCTATGGTCTGTAACGACACACCTGTGACTAGCCAAGATTCTATTGACATTAAAAATTCAAATTTTTGATATTGAAAATACCGGCAAATTTCCGATCTGGTGATGACCCAAAACAAAACAATGAATCTAGAAATTCTGAAAATATTGTTGTTCTTCAGAAAAGTCAAGACAGGGATTCAGAACCCTCTACATACAAGGAAGCTATGGCTTCTTCCGATAAAGACTTTTGGGAGGGAGCTATCCGGGAGGAACTTGAATCCTTTATTGACATGAACACCTGGGAACTCGTACCACAATCGAGTTTGCCTCCTAGGACTAGAGTTATCAAGTCTAGATGGGTTCATAAGAAAAAGCGAAAATCTGATGGGTCAATCCGCTACAAGAATAGGCTAGTGATAAAAGGGTTCGCAGATACCAATGAGTATCTGATTTCCGAAATGTTAGCTCTGGTCGCCAGGCTAGGTGACGTCCGCTTATTTCTGTCCGTAGTCAATAAATATAAATTGCACTTATTTCAATTGGATGTAACTACTGCTTTTCTGCATGGCACTCTTTAAAAGGCAGTCTACATGGAAATTCCGGAAGGTCTTGTTGAATTAACTAAGCTGGAATAAGACCCAAATGACCCATTTGTCTGTTGTCAGAAGAGATCATTATATGGTCTCAAATTGTCACCCAACCTCTGGTATAAGAAATTTAATGAAGTCTTTAACCTGGGGTTTGAGGCCTATCCGTTTCAGTCATGCTTGTTCAAGTGACATCATGGCTCAATCTTTGTTCTAATGCTTATCTATGTTATGAAAATTCTGAAGTATCTGAAAGGTACTTCCGATTATTGTATTCTGATTTCAGGAAATTCCGAGGATCTCACTGCATATTCTGATGCGTCCCTTGGAACCAGTGAAGCCAATGGTCGCTTAACCACTGGTCACTTGATAAAATGTTTTGGGGACGTAGTTGCTTGGAGATCGAAAAAGCAGTCTCATGTTGCTCTGTCAACTTGTGAAGCTGAATATATAGCTATGTCCGATACTTGCAAAGAACTAACCAATATTCGAAGTTTGTGTGAATTTTTGATAGGTACGATGTTGATTCCGAAGCTGAAATGTAATTGTGCTCCAGCAGTATCAGCTACAATGACTAATGATCCCAGAACTCTGAAGCACATCGTGAAACTGTGCATGCACTACGTGCACGAGAATTACAAAAAGAATAAGTTACAAATTGTCTGGGTGCCGACTGAGGATCAGTTGGCAGACATCTTTACCAAGGCGCTGCCTTTGGAAAAGTTTCTCAGATTCCGTGAACAACTAACCTTTCGTAATTAAATTGTTGTTCTTTCTCTGCACTTTCAGGAGCAAAGGAGCCATGGGTGTAACTTCCCCATCGACTCACCACTCTGACTGCTCCATGACTCTCCGACTCCTCCGTGAATCTCAGACTCCCGCAACTTCTCTGAGACTCTCAGATACTTCCGATTTCTCCGACATCTCCAATATCCGACATCCGTAAAATTTCCATTATTCGAACTTATAATCCGTATTGACCAAAAACAAATTTTTTTTAAATGAATCTGTATATGCTTACGCAACTTGCACTTGCTAGCTTTGGAAATTCAGTTTTTGACTAGTGAATCTAAAATCTGTAACCTAAACCTTGTTTCTCCTTGTGTGTAATTAAGAAACAATGTCAATACAATACGTCAGATACCGTTCAAGTTAAAATTGCTGTTCAATTTAGGAAATTTATGGTATACCACTGATCAATGTTCAAATTCATAAAAATTAATGTTTGTCATATTGTCCGTTGCAAAAACTGTTGTTTCACTTTTAACATTTTCGGTATCTTGACTGTCTTTCCTCGAAGAGGAGGGAGTATTAAAAAGTAGTCTTCTCGGCAAGACCTCCAATGTACAGTAGCGCTCCTATAGCATACCCGACATACAACAAATTGTGTTGTTCCTTAATGAAATAGACTCTTTGGTCAATCCTCCATGAACTAGACTCTTTGTTGAATATCAACACATATAATCAAAATATCCGATGTATAATTCTAACTAGATAATCATATAATTACTCAGTATAATTATACTCCTTCATGTAATATGTATAATTCCGAATGTTCGAAAATAAGTAGTTCCGCATGTGATCAAGTTGGCACATCGTCCAATTCTTTTGTTCTTGAAAGGCAGTCGCCTCTCTCTGTTCTGCTCCGCCTTCTGCTACACAGCCTTTTCAGCGTAATACTGTTTTTTGTGCAATCATACAAATTCATATTCCGTTTTGTCTCTCCGAAATACAAGGATTCCGTATATCAAGAACACTCGTTTGTTATTGACTTCACCAAATATGTAAGTCTATCTGATTCAGTAATATTCGTTATAAAACCTATCGAACAAAACCTCGCTCACCTCGCTTTTGAAACCAATGTTCTGGCACTTACCCCCCCTCAAAATTTGATGGTTTACGTTTCAAGGTATGTAAAATCCAAAACTGCAATAAAAATATTTCTATCTGTCCGCCGTACGGGCCACTTTTCTTAGTTACCATGAAAAAAAATTGATGAAATTCGGGTTATAGGTTCCGTTCGGCGTCTAGTTGGTCCTCGAAGCTCGACGTTACTGTGAGTCATCTCTAAGGGGTTCAAAATAGGGGTTGAAATTTTCAAAACGCCTATACCATTTTTTTACGTAAATATTTTTACGGTTTTAAATAGTTCTTGAACTTGCGAGTTTTTTAAGACCATCCGGAGCATCGTACGTCCAGCCGTTCGTTCACAATAAGGCCCCGAAGTTTGCACCGACAGGCATTTTCGACTCCAGTGTGAATGAAATTGTATACAATTCAAACCAAATCTCGTAACCAGAGACGCGCCCACAATAGGAATTTGTGAATACGGCCAATCATTGGTAGGGATCACCTGATTATATTGGCGGAGTATGAAGTCGAGTTGGTTGTTCTGTGATATTATTTAATTTGAAAAATGATGGCTCTTTTGGAGTTTGTTGGTAGGTAGTGAAACTTGAACAAACGTTGAAGTATTATTGATGGGTAAATTATTACTACGGTAAATCATTACTCAACGGTAAATTATTACACAACGGTTCATTATACCATCTACGTAGAAGGGGCTGGAGTTTGTTGGTAGGTACTTTTGCAACTATTTTCACTCCTCATCAACAATTTCTTTTCAGAACTTCATTAGGTATGTGTGTTTCTTTTTGATAGGTACTGTTTGTCATCGGCAGAATTATTTTAGCAACATTTAACTCGTGATTTAGGTAGGTACCTAGTAACGAGTACGGGGTTAGGTACTAACCTACGGAGGGTCTGCGATCTACATAATATGCATACAATAGTACATATTATATTATATAGACGGGTTATCTATACATAGAGCTGTGATCTGTAACAGAAGGGTATTCTATACAAAATAATAAACCGTTGTGCAGGGATTTGCAGCGTTTTTTAACATGGAATCATGTTTTAGCGATGGATCCCCCGCCGAAAAGTGAGACTATAAAGTGAGATGAAAGTAGCGCGTATTTTAACAATGATTTTCACTTACAACCGAGTAGTTGCTAGGGAAATGAAACTTCTTTCATTTTCATCGGACAAAAATCGTTTTCCATTCGTTGGAAAGCTCTTGATTTATCACGAATGTATTTAGTATTTGTTCTTGGTATTTATATCCTAGTTTCATAATGTAACTATATAAATGAATGTTGTAAATGGATAGTAAACAATGACGCTTGTTTGGTTGTCACTTGGTTGGTAAGTAGTGATGGTCGTCGTGATCATTTCTATAATAAAGTGAGAGCGAGGAGCTAAAACATGATTTTATTTTTATTTTATAGTACGGCTAAGCCAATTTACAATAGTTGAATAAAGGAGTTGCAAACTCAGGAAAAAATAAATAATGGATGATTCCATGTTTTTTACATTTTAGCAGTCAGGCTCAAAGCAATAACATCCGGGGGGGTGCAGGGAGGCGCAGCCCCCCGCCGAGGCGCGAAGCGCCGAGTTTTTCATGCTCGATTCCAATGGTTCATTATTGAAAATAATAAACCAAAAAATAAATAAATCAATACTGAAGTGCGGGCGAGTGGAACTAACTGTCCTAGCAAAACTTTCATGTGACTATTAAACCAACTAGCTCGAAGAACAAGACGGACCTCTTTTAACTAGAGGAAGGATGAATTACTATCAACTATGGTCATTATAGGCGTTTAAATTGTTTTGTGCAGGAGAGCCAATTATTCAAATGTACCAGGAGTCATCACAGTACATTAAGGCAGCAGTCTACCACCAGAGTGAGGCAACTGAAGTCGGAATTCAAAGGAATCGCTACATCAAGTGTTAGAACATGGACAGTTTGAGCCAAGACAGGAACTCGGCAGGTAAAGGGCGGGGGGGTGTGGTGGTGGGGGGGGGGGGGGGGCTCAAGCCACGTCCAGCAAACCCAGAAGTATTGATCGAACACGATACAAGAACGACCACGGGGGAGGGGGTTATGCGACCAACTGTTTATGAACAACATCGATTATAGAATAGAATGTTTTAATCCGCTCATGAATAGAACGGATCATAACTCCGTCACATTTCCTTCCATACCAATCCTGAGGATTTAAGAGCTAATCCGTCTTCCACCAAAGCCCTATACCCTTGCGAATCGACCGTTTGATGAAGGGGCAAGATAACTAGTTTCAACTAATCAAGCTGATAATCGGCACGTCATAGTATTGCAGTGAGCCAGCTCTGGATCTAGGGATGCCATAAATCATTAACGCACATCAACCATCACTTCATTATAACGACATGATCTACTTTCTGTTCATTTGTCTCGCTTCAGAGGCGCCCGATGTACAGGTATGTTTAATATATATTAATCACTACAGGCTCGGTGGTCCTGAGTTCGATTCCAGGCGGGGGACTTCACTCAGGTGGGGGTATAATCTGCCTAGAATCTAGATGTCCTTATATATCTATAAGCTTACTATTCTCAAGCTCAAATGAATGAAGACCAGACATTGGGGTATCCCCACTGGATGATGCTAAGAGTGATCACGATTCCGAAGGAAGTATTTTTATCAAGCGAGATTATAGAACGGCGGAAAGCCGATAAAAGATACAGCAGATTCCCCTCAAATGTTTGAAATAAAGACTGACGAAACCAAGATAATGGAACACATTACTGTCTACACTCTGGAGACTGACTCTTCCTCATTGGCAGTGACATCACGCTAATGAATCGTAAAAATGAGTGCGCTCGATGGAGTTTAAACAGCTTTTATCGCTTTGAGGTTGGCTGAGGGGGTGGAGAGTAAATTTTAAAATAACAGGAAGGATTCACACGGGTTTAAAACTAGTTATCTAAAACGGATTTTGTCAGTCGTAAAGGAAGTCGTACAAACTGGAATGAAACGACCTCCCAACACGCTAGTCTTAGTTAAATCTATTTACGATTGTATTTCAAACGGTCCGGAAAATGGAAGGATGCAGAAAAAGAAGGAAAATTGATGTAGGAGGACCATATGACCGAATTGGTCCTATGGTCCTACATAAAAAAAAAGCTTGTAATTTTAAAAAGATTGCTGGCAACTTCAAGAGAATTTTGACCCAAAACTACTTTTTGCCCTACTTCTGCACTCACTGGGATATGCGCATGGGTCATAAAAACGATTTATATGTATTTTTTAATGGAACTAGAGAGAGAACTCTAATACCAACCGCACTGTACTACGATAAGTAGGTGTGCGGGGGGGGGGGGGGGCTTTTTTCAAGATTTTTCAGTTTCCAGTAATGTTGACGTCACAGTGGGCAGAGGGACCCCGACCCGTCGAGAGGTGTGCAACGATGTCAATATTACCGGAATCAGAAAAAACATAGAAAAACAACTACTTATCGTAGGATAGTGCGGTTGGTGTCGAAAATTCTCAGGATGGAATCTACTCTCATAAATAAATTACATTAAAATAAATGATAAATAATAATAAATAATAAATAAATTCGCGCGCATACCCTATTGACCCAAAACCAGATCTAAACACGCAAAACCCTACGACTGTCAATTTCCAGCTCCATGTTCCCGCTAGTTTAGACTATAAGTGTGTTAGCAATTCATCCTGTTACTAGTGAGTCTGTGATCTCCACCCAAGGTTTTGAGGTTTGTTTCCAACATTGGGAAATTTTCGTGGGATACAAATTCTATCTCTCTTTTTTTCTACTTTTCGTTTACTTATTATTTTCAATAACGAACCTTTGGAATCGATCACGAAAAGAAACCCCCCCCCAAATTTGATGGTTTCCGTTTCAAGATATGTACAATTCAAAAACGCTGCAAAGTCCTTGACACATGGGTTTATTATTCTCCTGGACATAACTCCAGAAATGTTGGCTGCTCATTTATTGTTTTTTTTTATGCGTAATAATCGAAAGAGCTATTTCTGATGGTTTCCATTAATTTTGGCCCCTAAAACACAAATTAGGTTTTTTTTAAACTATCTTTGATCATTGATAGTGCCATTTAATCGTCTTGATCCACGTGTTGACACTTTTTCCAGTGTTATTATACAAACTGATGGTGATTTCAGACGATTTCCCAGGTTTTTCACTCATAAAAAATCAATTTTGGGAGCTGAACATTTGGTAGAACTCAATTTTCCACTCTTGACGTGATACGGCATATGGCGGACGGACATTGCATTTTGGTTTATTATTCTGTGAATAATACACCTATGTATTCGCACAGCAAAAAATTGTTATAACACCCCCTCAAACTTTTTTCTTTTCCGTTTCAAGGTGCGTAGATTCCAAAAACGCTGCAAAGTCCTTGTCACATGAACTGGACTTACCTACAGAAATGTTGGCTGTTCATTTATTGTTTCTTTCGTGCGTAGTAATCGAAATAGCTATTTCTGTTGGTTTCAATCAATTTTGGCCCCTAAAACACAAATTAGGTACGCTCATTTTCTTCTTCTTTTAGCGAATTTTCGAAGAAAAGGAAGCTATTGTTCCCGGTCCAAAATTTTTAAAACTCGAATTTCCGAAAGATTTTTATACCAAAATCCGTTTCAGACCATCCTGAATTCACTGCCGAAAGACACCAAAAATTATATGTATATATATATATATATATATATATATATATATATATATATATATATATATATATATATATATATATATATATATATATATATGTATGTGTCATTCCAGACGATAACTCTCGAAAGAATTGAGATAAAAAGTTCAAATTTGCACGAAAAATCTGTCTTGGCAATCGACAGGCTAAGTTCGAAGATGGGCAGAATCGGGTCACTCTAAGGGGGAGTTTTGGGGAGTTTTAGGGGGGGGGGGGGAAATTACCCATAAATTCCCAAAATGAAAAAGTCTGACAAGTGACACCTCATTTTAAAGGTTTTTGTACGCTGAACACGGTGGTGAAATCAGAATTGCGATATCTCATTCCATTCTCAAACTGGAGCACTTTGAAGATGAAGGAACGTGGTTATTTCTTGAGACGTTCTTCCTGGTTCGTCTGCTCTAATCTGATAACGGAATGGGATATCGCAATTCTGACTTCACCATCGTGTTCAGCGTTGGAAAATCTACAAACCGAGGTGTTACTCGGCAAAAAATGGAACAAAAAATTTGTTACGTATCCAATACCTAGGTACTCTTCTGGTATTCAAAACATTTTTGATTTCCCCCTCCTCCCCCTTCCCCCCCTAATTTTACATTGCGTAAAACTACTCCTGTTTTAATTTTGTATGGTATCAAGTTGGGAAAACATTGGCCGAAAATTAATTTTCAGAAAATTTTAGGCGGAGGAAGATGCCAAAAACTTCGAAAATTCGCTCTTATAGCCATGCTGCATGACTGTGGTTTTTTTTCTTCTTTCTTTAAAAACTATCATTGATCATTGGTAGTGCCATTTAGTCGTCTTGATCCACGTATTGACACTTTTTCCAGTGTTATTATACAAACTGATGGTGATTTCAGACGATTTCCCAGGTTTTTCACTCATAAAAAACGCTGCAAAGTCCTTGTCACATGGGTTTATTATTCTATTGGACACACTTACAGAAATGTTGGCTGTTCCTTTATTGTTTCTTTCATGCGTAATAATCGAAATAGCTATTTCTGATGTTTTCCATTAATTTTGGCCCCTAAAACACAAATTAGGTACGCTCCTTTTGGTTTACTATTCTGTGAATAATACACCTATGTATTCGCTCAGCAAAAAATTTTTATAACACCCCCTCAACGAGAAGACCGAATATAAAGTCGATTTTGACCAAAGAATAGAAAATTGAGGTTCTACCAGATGTTCAGCTCCCGAAATTGATTTTTTATGAGTCAAAAACCTGGGAAATCGTCTGAAATCACCATCAATTTGTAGAATAACACTGGATAAAGTGTCAACAGGTGGATCAAGACGATTAAATGTTACTATCAATGATCAGAGATAATTTATTTAAAAAAAAAGTATACCTTGTTCGTATCTCTGTAGGTATGACCAGTAAAATAATAAACCCACGTGACAAGGACTTTGCAGCGTTTTTCCAGTGTTATTATACAAACTGATGGTGATTTCAGACGATTTCCCAGGTTTTTGACTCATAAAAAATCAATTTTGGGAGCTGACCATTTGGTAGAACTCCATTTTCCACTCTTTGGTCAAAATCGACTTCATATTCGGTCTTCTCGTCCCGAAAAACATGGAAAACGGTATCTCAGAAGCTCATGTTACCAACATGTCGCTAAAACGCAAAAAGTACCTATTTTTACACACATTTTCACTCATAACACCCCTGGGTATATTCCGATAGGGCTGAAAAGTTTCGGGACACAACTAGGGCCCAAATGGAGCATGTGTGCGAAAGAACGAATTTTTTAGATCTAAAATGAAGCCTGTACACGTGATACGGCGTACGGCGGACGGCCATTGCATTTTTGGAATCTACGCACCTTGAAACGGAAAAGAAAAAAGTTTGAGGGGGTGTTATAAAAATTTTTTGCTGAGCGAATACATAGGTGTATTATTCACAGAATAATAAACCAAAATGTTGAGGGGGTGTTATAAAAATTGTTTGCTGACCGAATACATAGGTTTGTTATTCACAGAATAATAAACCAAAAGGGCTGTGGACGGAATTAACCAACACCCCCACAGCGAGAGCGGCCCTTGAGAATGCGGTCTGCCATTAGTTGGATATTGTCTAGGCCACCAGCGTCAGTTGTTCACCTCAGGGCCCTCGCCTCCCTATTGTTCCATCTTCGGAGGTCAAAGCTTGGCGGCTGTGACAGACTCATTCTTTTCTGAGAACAGCTGAGCACGCACGAGCAGCTGATTACGGGAATGCATTCCACAGCCCCCTCCCTTCCACACTTTTCCACGCCCAGCTTTTCTTCCCAGTTTGCTAGACTGGAGAGGAAACAATGTTCCAGTCATGCAACATGGCTATAGGAGCGAATTTTCAAAGAAATATTCGCGCTATTCTGTAAAAAGATGATATGCCACTTTTCGTAATTTTAGCCATTTAAACAGATTTTTTTTACCCTTATGAAGTCAAAAATGACCCACTGTTTTTGACAAAAATATTTTCATCGAAACAGTTCCTCCTCATGAATCACCACCCCACGCCCAAATTCGCTAAAACCCTAGCCAGAACAATCTGGGCTTCATCTCATCTGTCACACGTACGGTGTTTTGCTGTAGCTATCAAACAGAATTCTATAGCTTTGAATTCACTTCACACACGCATTTTGCATTCACTTCATACTAAGGCAGAAGTAGGTAATTATTGATCAAGCGAGTGATGGTGATTTCATCATGTTTCTGACTGAATCTAAAAATACCACAGATCTCATAAGTACCTACCTACATTCTTCAATAAGCACCCACCAGCTTTTCCTAAAGAGTTTGTTACTTCTGCAAGTTAACAAAATATGCGTAACATTCTGCACCACCTAAAAAAAATAACTTAGGGTCTACAAGACTGTGTTATAATAAGTTGTGGAAGCAAGTTACTTTTGACCAGAAACTAACCTCATGAAAGCTTCTACTATCCTGAGGTTGCTATTCCAAGGAGTAAACCAAAGATCTCAGAACCCAATTGCCATCGTAAATTTTTCATAACATTTTCGTTCAGTTTCCTCGGATTTTTCCCCCGCCAGACGACCCCCTGTCGGACCTTTTCAAGTTAGTGGGTCAATCCAGAGCGTGGAAAAACGCTCTCTCGCCATCCTTGTCAACCCTATCGAACTTGATTTACTACGCTATCGAAACCCTTCGGTCGAAATTGCTGGCGAAGACTACGGTTGAGCTGTTATCCAGCTCGCCTCGGAACGGGTACGAAAATAACCTAAATGATTGTGAGGATGGTGGAGAAAGTAGGTTATTACATGATTTTATACAATTTTCAATCTCCTGTCAATTGCAACAAGTAGGTACAGGGTGCCCGAGAAAATGGGCCGTAAACTGGAACTGCTGGGATAACATCAATCTAGTCGTAACAACTGAAGACCCCAACAGAATCAAAAGAACGGCATCCAGGTTATGCTACATATGTAGCTCCACAGATGAACTATACAAATAGTATTTTTATAGGGTGAAATTGAGGACAATGCATTTAACCAATGAAGATGCCAATCAATGGGCATGGATCCATTGATAGTTGATGCAAACTTGTTCAACTTAATTACTGAGTTCCCAAAATAACCTATACCAAACCTGAGATGTCACACTACGAACATGGGCTCGAGCCTTTCAGTATAAATAACAGAGGGTACGACATCACTGGTTCATTAAAAACGAAAATCAAAAATATGGATAATAATAATAGTACGCTCCGCAAAATAACACAGACCTACAGAAATATCACATCAAATACCGTACTGTGCAACGCACGGATCATCCAGCTTGTCAACTAATATAGCGGAATATGGAAATTCGGTAAATGTAAATTCAGTCTGAGGAAGGCAAAGCTCCCTCTCCTTACTTATATACTCTCTTCCTCAACGTAATCAATCTCAACAAAGAAGTTTTTTGCCACGTTCCCCTCATTCCAACATGTTATCAATAATATTAATACTTGTAAATAAAGGCGTTTCTTCGAATGGATGAGCATGATATATCGAAAACCGTGTTTCGTGTAGAATTGAAACAATACTGGTTGTTTCTTCCCTTTGACATATAAACAGTTTCTGCAACACGCAAACCAATTACTTTCGACAATTATGAACCAAAGTAAGAACCTTTGTGCACAAATTGCAGTCCTAGTAGGTATTGATGTTTTTGTCATCAATTAAGAAAGCTGGAAAAGATTACTACAGCGATAGTGATGTACAACTTCAAGCAGCAGGCGCATAGTTTATTGAGCTGTATAGCACTGTTATGAACTGATGTGTACGTACATATTGAAAGAACAAGAAGTCATTATGTTGATTATCCAAGTGCCTAAGTACATTCCAATTTACCTACAAAGCTCCCCAAAGAAGACGTTAGATTAAAGTTCCAACCCTAGGTTATAGTTTTCCGTTCAAGAATGCAAAAAATTATTAATAAAACCATGTTCTTCATGATTGTTTTCTACTTTTTCACGTTTCCAGAGAGAAGAAAATAGTCTTGCTAATTTGTTGTGTTGTGCCGAACTGTGCACTTGAATGTCTCGTGTTAAATAAAGAATAGAATAACTCTGACGTAACATCTGCGGTGGTCGAACTTCTGGTGCAACGCTGCAAAGTCCTTGTCATTGTCACTTGGGTTAATTAATCTACTGGACATACCTACATTAATGTTGCTCTTCATTTATTGTTCCTTTCATGCGCAATAATTGGAATTGTTAGCTTTGATCGTTCCCACCAATTTTGGCCCACAAAAACAGGAATTAGGCTGTTTTTTCTTTTTCTTACAGACTATCTGTGATCAATGATAGTGTCATTTAACTGTCTTGATCCACCTGATAATCTAGGTTATTATAAAATTTATGGAGATTTCAGACAATTTCCCAGGTTTTAGATTCACAAAAAATGAGTTTTGGGAGCTTAACCTTTCTTAAAACCTCAATTCTTTACTCTTTGATCAAAATAAACACCATATTCGGTCTTATCGCCCTGAAAAACAAGGAAAACCATACATCAGAAGCTCACGTTCACTACAACCTCAAAAATCCCTGGAACATCCATTTTCGATCGGGCTGCCGAGCTCCGGAGCGCAACTAGGACCCAAATTTTGTTCCCAAATGGAGGCCCAAACTGTGTGCGGAAGAACGACGATTTTAGGCCAAGATTTTAGAACAAAATTTACCATAAATTTAAGGCTGAAACTTCGATAGAACTCAAATTTAACACTCCTTCGTCAAAACTGACTTCATATTCGGTCTTCTCGTCCTAAAAAACATGCAAAACGATACCTCAAAAGCTCATTTCAATAAAACATAAAAAATACCTATTTTGTATACCCACTTTCACTCATAACACCCTTGGGCATATTCCGAACGGGCTGCAAAGTGTCGAGACACAACTAGGGCCCAAATGGGGCATATGTGCGAAAGAACGATTTTGCTTCCTCACTACTTTTTAGGACGAGAAGACCAATTTTGACCAGAGTGGAAAATTAAGGTTCTAACGAAGTTTCAGCCTTAAATTTACGTTAAATTTTAGTCTAAAATCGTCGTTCTTCCGCACACAGTTTGGGCACCCATTTGGGAACACATTTGGGTCCTAGTTGTGCGCCAAAGCTCGGCAGCTTGATCGGAATACACCCAGGGGTGTTATGGGAGAAAAATGGGTGTAAAAATAGGGGTTTTCGAGGTTTTAGTGAACAAGAGCTTGTGATGAACCGTTTTTCATGTTTTTTAGGGCGAGAATGCCGAACGAATATCAAGTTGATTTTGACCAACCAGTGAAGATATGAAGTTGTAACGAACGTTAAGCTCCCAAAATTCATTTTATATGAGTCAAAAACCTGGGAAATTGTCCGAAATCACCACAAATTTGTATAATAACACTAGATATAGTATTATCAGGTGGATCAAGACCATTAAATGGCACTGTGAATTATAGCAGATAATATGTAGAGACAAAAATTTACAAAAAAAGAGTAATTCGTGTTTGGGGGAGGGGGGTATGTCTAATAAAATAATAAACACAAGTGACAAGGACTTTGCAGCGCTTTTCATTTATTCATAAATTTTCGGTGCTGCACTAGCGCTCTAAGCGGGATTTGAGTTGAATTACTCAGCAATTTTCCTGATAGTCATTTCTAGCGGGAACTCAGAAATTCGAATGTCACACTCGTTTTCTGTCTCAGCTTTCCAACAAACACCTCATTATGTGGTCAATAAGTGTTAATTTCCATCATTTAACAGAATTTGGCCAAAAAAGAAGAATTTGCAACCCATGAAAATTGATCATTGCGTTATTCTGCAAGACTGAAACGTTTTGCCCGTTCTGACGACACGACTTAGGCGGTTGCATCACTCGCGTTGATATCGAGAAAACAATACTGATGAAAGACATTCGGAATTTTCTGCTTAGTTGCTGCGCTGGTCATGTTGGAATTCTTGGTTTAAGGCACATGATTACACATTAAAAACAAATTAAGAAACCTGAGTATACAGACAGTTATACCAACAAAACTGGATCGAAGTGGATATTATATGGAGATATTTTATAGTTTAAGATATAACAAAAACTGACCTAGGAGACTAGAACAGGTGGATTTTATACGGAATAGTAAAAAATTATGAACAGAAAGGCTGAGTTTGAGCGACGTATTCCCAAAATTCTGGATACACAAAAATCTACGTAAGATGCCGAAATTCTCGAAATAACATTTAAATTTTCATCTGATTCAATTACTTTACCTACTTCGTCTTTATCAATTCGATGAAATTCTAATAATAAATTCAATTTTCATCGTAAAATACGATCGCGGGGGTTAAGACAATTATTATACCATGTTTCGCGCTTATGGCAACTCAGTTCGACACTGCTGTGCCTCCCTCCCCAAATTCAGCAGTGTAAACGATGTCACTCAAGTAAGTCATTTGTACTTCACATGGCGGAGGCCTCTAATGCCGTGATGGTTACAATGTACAATGCCATATATATCTTCAAACCCATTTTCCAGTTATTTAGAACAGTCTATTGCTTAAGATATACTTCACTGAACAGATTCGTCTTGATGAATAACTCAAAAATGAACAAAATGACGCTTAATTAAGGACATAATAATATGTAGCTTCGTCCAGTGAAATTCACATTTCTCCACAATATAAGTAGGTATAATAAATTGGGTTGAAACAAGTAGCCTCCGCAGCATGAGACCATTTAAGTCACTACATACACCAACTACTTTTGGTTTATTTATTATTCTGTGAATAATACACCTATGTATTCGCTCAGCAAAACATTTTTATAACACCCCCTCAAAATTTTTTCTTTTCCGTTTCAAGGTGCGTAGATTCCAAACATGCAATGTCCGTCCGCCGACCGCCGTATCACGTGTACAGGCTTCATTTTCTGTTTAAAAAAAATTCGTTCTTTCGCACACATGCGCACAAATAGGTACTTTTTGTGTTTTAGTAACATGTTAGTGAAATGAGCGTTTGAGGTATCGTTTTTCATGTTTTTGGGGACGAGAAGACCGAATATGAAGTCGATTTTGACCGAAGAGTGGAAAATTGAGGTTGTATCAGATGTTCAGCTCCCAAATTTGATTTTTTATGAGTCAAAACCCTGGGAAACCGTCTGAAATCACCATCAATTTGTAGAATAACACTGGAAAAAGTATCGACAGGTGGATCACGACGATTAAATGGTCCTATCAATAATCAAAGATAATTTGGAAAAAAAGGAGCGTACCTAATTCGTGTTTTGGGGGCAAAAAATGGTGGAAACCACCAGAAATAGCTATTTCAATTATTACCAATACTAACTACTTTTACCAGTACACAAACTATTCGTCAAAGTTATCAGTAAATCAAATATTTTACATTATTCACAACCGCAAAAATCCAAATTTGAAGACTTTCGACACCCAAACGTTCTTCTTATTCAACTAATCCGTTTATCTTATTAAATTCCCCCTACTGCCCTTTGGTTAGCTGATTCTATTAAATGTACACAAATTTTAGCAACGGTAGCCAAAAAATGCTAATGATTTGTCATTTTGGTTTATTATTCTGTGAATAATACACCTATGTATTCGCTTAGCAAAAAATTTTTATAACACCCCCTCAACATTTTTTTCTTTTCCGTTTCAAGGTGCGTAGATTCCAAAAATGCAATGTCCGTCCGCCGTATCACGTGTACAGGCTTCATTTTCGGTCTAAAAAAATCGTTCTTTCGCACACATGCTCCATTTGGGCACTAGTTGTGTCCCGAAACTTTTCAGCCCGATCGGAATATACCCAGGGGTGTTATGAGTGAAAATGTGTGTAAAAATAGGTACTTTTTGCGTTTTAGCGACATGTTGGTAACATGAGCTTTTAAGGTATCGTTTTTCATGTTTTTGGGGACGAGAAGACCGAATATGAAGTCGATTTAGACCAAAGAATAGAAAAAAGAGGTTCTACCAGATGTTCAGCTCCCGAAATTGAATTTTTATGAGTCAAAAACCTGCGAAATCGTCTGAAATCACCATCAATTTGTAGAATAACACTGGAAAAAGTGTCAACAGGTGGATCAAGACGATTAAATGGTACTATCAATGATCAGAGATAATTTATTTTAAAAAAAAGAAGGAGCGTACCTTATTCGTGTTTTGGGGGCCAAAATTGGTGGAAACCACCAGAAATAGCTATTTCAATTATTTTATATGAAAGAAACAATAAATAAACAGCAAACATCTCTGTAGGTATGTCCAATAGAATAATAAACCCATGTGACAAGGACTTTGCAGCGTTTTTTTTTTAAGATCATCTTTGATCATTGGTAGTGGCATTTAATGGTCTTGATTCACCTGTTTACACTTTTGGTTTATTATTTTCAATAATGAACCATTGGAATCGAGCATGAAAAAAAAATTTCTTACCCCCCCTCAAATTTTGATGCTTTACGTTTCAAGGTATGTAGAATCCAAAACTGCAATAAAAATATTTCTGTCTGTCCGCCGTACGGGCCACTTTTCTTAGTTACCATGAAAAAAAATTGATGAAATTCGGGTTATAGGTTCCGTTCGGCGTCTAGTTGGTCCTCGAAGCTCGACGTTACTGTGAGTCATCTCTAAGGGGTTCAAAATAGGGGTTGAAATTTTCAAAACGCCTATACCATTTTTTTACGTAAATATTTTTACGGTTTTAAATAGTTCTTGAACTTGCGAGTTTTTTAAGACCATCCGGAGCATCGTACGTCCAGCCGTTCGTTCACAGTAAGGCCCCGAAGTTTGCACCGACAGGCATTTTCGACTCCAGTCTGAACGAAATTGTATACAATTCAAACCAGATCTCGTAACCAGAGACGCGCCCTCAATAGGAATTTGTGAATACGGCCAATCATTGGTAGGGATCACCTGATTATATTGGCGGAGTATGAAGTCGAGTTGGTTGTTCTGTGATATTATTTAATTTGAAAAATGATGGCTCTTTTGGAGTTTGTTGGTAGGTAGTGAAACTTGAACAAACGTTGAAGTATTATTGATGGGTAAATTATTACTACGGTAAATCATTACTCAACGGTAAATTATTACACAACGGTTCATTATACCATCTACGTAGAAGGGGCTGGAGTTTGTTGGTAGGTACTTTTGCAACTTTTTTCACTCCTCATCAACAATTTCTTTTCAGAACTTCATTATGTGTGTTTCTTTTTGTTAGGAACTGTTTGTCATCGGCAGAATTATTTTAGCAACATTTAACTCGTGATTTAGGTAGGTACCTAGTAACGAGTACGGGGTTAGGTACTAACCTACGGAGGGTCTGCGATCTACATAATTATGCATAGAATAGTACATAATTATTATATTATATAGACGGGTTATCTATACATAGAGCTGTGATCTGTAACAGAAGGGTATTCTATACAAAATAATAAACCGTTGTGCAGGGATTTGCAGCGTTTTTCCAATGTTATTGTATACATTGATGGTGATTTCAGACCGTTTTCCAGGTTTTTGACTCATAAAACGTGGGCAATCGTCTGAAATCACCATCAATTTGTAGAATAACACTGGAAAAAGCGACAACAGGTGAATCAAGACGATTAAATGGTACTACCAATGATCAAAGATAATTTGGAAAAAAAAGGAGCGTACCTAACTCAAGTTTTGGGCCAAAATTGGTGGAAACCACCAGAAATAGCTATTTCAAGTATTTTACATGAAAGCAACAATAAATGTCCAGTAGAATAATAAACCCATGTGACAAGGACTTTGCAGCGTTTTTTCGTTCCCGACCACCAACTCTCACCATTTTGGTAATTTTCGATTTATGACAGTGTGTAGCTTTCTCAGCGAAATTCACACATTATCCTTTCCAGTGAAATTCGTTCTCCACAACATTAGTACCTAGTGTAAACTGGATTGAAAGGAGTGTGAACTCGTTGAACATGTTCCAACCAAGCAACATGACCAACTTAAGCAATCTACTGTTCTGTGAAATAGGTGTACATTAAGCAACATTATATATTTTTCATAACCATGAAAATCCAAATTTGAACAGTCTCGACACCCAAACGTTCTTGTTAAACATCCAATTTTGGCAACCGAATCAAAATACCTACCTACCCAAACTGCTCAGCTGAGGCAACTACATTCATTCTAATTTTGAGCAATATTTGCCGAAAAATGCTAATGTTTAGTCATTTTACTTTCTACTTTCTACAAACACAATACTACACAATTTTAGGTCATTTTCAAGAGGTTTATGGATTTATAGAGGTATCTACCATTATATTATAAACTATTAGTTAATGATCTCCATCATTACATCAAACATTAATTTTCTATTATTCATAACCATATAAAAGGCAACTCATACCAAATTCTACCAAGTGTTGGACAAATAAAATTTCACTAAATTTTTGTGGGATGAGGTGCCCATTAGTTGGTGTATTTTGAACAAGCCAAAGCGCTGGTCCAACAAAATGGGGATGGGGAAAATGAACGGTCAGAAACGAGAAAACTGGAAGATGTTTCATGGGAATGTTCTTAGATTATGCGCGGATTTTAGGAGTAATAAAATGGACGAAGTAGGTAAATAATAAAAAATCATCTCAAAAACGGGTGGGAATCGAACGAGTTGTGAGGACGCCACCGCCAGGGTGTGGGACAAAATGGCGGACACTGGCAAATATATACAAATCTGACACTCCAGACTTACCTCATATTTGATCCCAGCGAGGCGCAGATACGTCTCGACTTTGAGGCAAAACGGGCTCACGGATGGGACGACGGGGGTGCGCGAAAATTGGAACAGATAGACAACGTCTTTCTCGAAATTGGCCCGGTGTACGGTCGGTTTGGGCGGCGCCGGCTCGGGAGCTGGCGCCTCTTTTTCTTTCTCGACTTCTTTTTCTTTCTCTTTGACGGGATCGGCGGCCTCTTTGGTTTCCTTCACTTCTTCGGCCGGCTTCGTCTCCTGGACCTCCTGCTTCTGTTCGGTGTTGTTCTCTTCGGCCATTGCTAGCGACGGGAAAAAATTCGAACTACGAAAAGACGGAGATGACAAAAATCGGTGGAAATTCGGATTGTAACGCAACGGCTCGGTAAAACGATTTTTTAAAGAAACCTAAAAAACGGGACACTGCAGTGAAGGTATAAAATCAGCGTCACAACGACCTAAACAACGACAAGAGCTTCGACCGACAGTGACGCTCACTCTCCGGGTTGTGCCTAATTCTGGAAAAGCTGAGCTGCCGGGGGTTGGCGGAGTGGTGGGACTGGAGCTGGCGGGGTAGGATGCGAGCCGGCGTGGTGGGATGTGGCTGGACGGGTGGGGACCACCCCCCTTCAACCAAACACTAGCAACCACGTCCTCCCACCCAAACGCATCTCCCCGCTACCCCTGCTGGTTACGCCACCGCGCTCCTACCGCCCGAGTCAAAACCTCGGACAAGCCATTTTATTTGCTCAGGAATGGCTCGCCGGGTGACTGAGCCGGGCGGTGCGGTGGTGGCGGACACGCCCAACATAAAATTGTATCCTCTCAGCCCGATTTTCCCGCTTCATTTAATAATAATATAAATCTTTATTGCGCATGACACTTTGCAGTCTATATGAAGCACACATGAAAACAGACACTTAATAATTCGAAAGGCGCTTTACACACAAAAGGTAGTTATTGGAATTTAATTAAAGGAACACAAAAAACGCTGCAAAGTCCTTGTCACATGGGTTTATTATTCCATTGGACATACCTACAGAGATGTTGGCTGTTTATTTATTGTTTCTTTCATATAGAATAATTGAAATAGCTATCTCTGGTGGTTTCCACCAATTTTGGCCACCAAAACACGAATAAAGTACGCTTATTTTTCTTTTTTTTTTAAATAAATAAATAATCTCTGATCATTGATAGTACGTTTAATCGTCTTGATCCACCTGTTGACACTTTTTCCAGTGTTGTTCTACAAATTGATGGTGATTTCAGACTATTTCCCAGGTTTTTGACTCATAAAAAATCAATTTCGGGAGCTGAACGTCTGGTTTCTTTCATGCGCAGTAATCACCTTTCTTTTTTTTTTTACAGATTATCCTTGAACATTGATGGTGCCATTTATTTGTCTGATTCACCTGCTAATACTACTTCTAGTGTTATTATACAAATTTATGGTGATTTCAGACAATTTTCCAGGTTTTGGACTCATAAAAAATGAATTTCGGGAGCTTAAACTCAATTCTTCACTCTTTGGTCAAAATCAACTTCATACTCGGTCTTCTCACCCTAAAAAACGTGGAAAACGATACATCACAAGCTTGTGTTCACTAAAACACAAAAACGCTGCAAATCCCTGCACAACGGTTTATTATTTTGTATAGAATACCCTTCTGTTACAGATCACAGCTCTATGTATAGATAACCCGTCTATATAATATGATATGTACTATTCTATTATATGCATATTATGTAGATCGCAGACACTCCGTAGGTTAGTACCTAACCCCGTACTCGTTACTAGGTACCTACCTAAATCACGAGTTAAATGTTGCTAAAATAATTCTGCCGATGACAAACAGTACCTAACAAAAAGAAACACACATAATGAAGTTCTGAAAAGAAATTGTTGATGAGGAGTGAAAAAAGTTGCAAAAGTACCTACCAACAAACTCCAGCCCCTTCTACGTAGATGGTATAATTTACCGTTGTGTAATAATTTACCGTTGAGTAATGATTTACCGTAGTAATAATTTACCCATCAATAATACTTCAACGTTTGTTCAAGTTTCACTACCTACCAACAAACTCCAATAGAGCCATCATTTTTCAAATTAAATAATATCACAGAACAACCAACTCGACTTCATACTCCGCCAATATAATCAGGTGATCCCTACCAATGATTGGCCGTATTCACAAATTCCTATTGTGGGCGCGTCTCTGGTTACGAGATTTGGTTTGGATTGTATACAATTTCATTCACACTGGAGTCGAAAATGCCTATCGGTGCAAACTTCGGGGCCTTACTGTGAACGAACGGCTGGACGTACGATGCTCCGGATGGTCTTAAAAAACTCGCAAGTTCAAGAACTATTTAAAACCGTAAAAATATTTACGTAAAAAAATGGTATAGGCGTTTTGAAAATTTCAACCCCTATTTTGAACCCCTTAGAGATGACTCACAGTAACGTCGAGCTTCGAGGACCAACTAGACGCCGAACGGAACCTATAACCCGAATTTCATCAATTTTTTTTCATGGTAACTAAGAAAAGTGGCCCGTACGGCGTACGGCGGACAGACAGAAATATTTTTATTGTAGTTTTGGATTCTACATATCTTGAAACGTAAACCATCAAATTTTGAGGGGGGGTAAGAATTTTTTTTTTCATGCTCGATTCCAATGGTTCATTATTGAAAATAATAAACCAAAAACGCTGCAAATTTCTTGTCACATGGGTTTATAATTCTACTAGACACACCTGCAGAAATGTTGCTGTTCATTTATTGTTCCTTTCATGTGCAGTAATTGAAATACCTAGTTTTGATGGATTTCACCAATTTTGGCCTCCAAAAACACAAATTAGGTTTTTTACAGATTATCTGTGATCATTGATAGTGCCATGTAATTGCCTTGATCCACCTGCTAATACTACATCTAGTGTTATTGCCGTGACATCCTCCCAGAACATCACCTTGTATTTCATATTAAGATTGCACAAATAAACCAGACGAAGGAAGTGGCGTACGTGACTGGCTGTAGGCAAAAACCCACTCTCTTCCCCCATTCCTTAACGGTCAGAAACGACAGCCAAGGGACCACCAAGGGACAGCCAAGGGACCGGGGAGAGTGGAAAGGGCCATATAAAAACCCGCCGTTCTCGCCCGTTTCTTCATTCTACGCTCAGATCTCAAGTCGATGACTTCTGTCTCTCTCCTCTCTCGCCTCCTGTCCCAGACTGATGGAACCGGTAAGGTGATAACCGGAGCCCGTCAAGTTATTTCCTTTATTTATAAGAAATATGTCGTGTTTTTATGTTGCTTAAAATCATAAAATATGATGTTTATGTATGTAATTTATTTTCAAATGTCAAGGCAAAATTTAAACAATGGGTGAAAATAAAATAAATTTATTAATAAAAATTATTGATTAAAAAAGAAAACAGCCATACCTATAACACTTCACATCTTCAACAGTTAACCCTACCTTAATCACTTAATTGGTAATTTAGTTTAGAAAAACTTCATTCAATGTCAGCCGACATTCCTAGGGCGTACTTGGCCATGAAGGTGTCTGCCTGCGTCCAAACTGACGGCAGCTCTTCATCTTCACCCTTAAACACCATTGTGAGTTTCACTAACTCCTGCCATCCACAGTTCCTTTGCAGGTCTGCGCAAAGGACCTGCCACTATCTCGCGGCCAATCAGTGGAGGTGGCAACAACGGCCTCAACTTTTTCCACTGCTGATGTCAATGGTATATCCGCCTTCTGTAGTTCTGCTATAGTTTGCAAAATAGGGTCTTGTCTTGTAAAAATGTCTGAGTTGTTTTGCTGCAAACCGCATCATCTTCCAATGTGAGAACAACTTTTTTGAACCCTTCGACGTTCTCGCGGTAATACATTAATAAATATTAATACCTTCTTACTACTGGTTCGGGAGGGAGACGAACCCCTGGTAAGACTTGCTTAAACTTTTCAATTCTCGGGAGGAATACTTTTTTCCCATTGGAAATAAGTTTGCTTACGAGAGGATTTTCCTCCGATTTCCGGAAGTAGGGAGTCCTTTGCCTGCAACGCTCTAGAGAGGTTTATACACACCCGCGACCCCGTGCCCATCCCCGACCGTTTCGGCACTACATCGAGATGAAAGGACCCCCCCCCCCCCCCTCACCACAGAGGCCCGCCGACTGCATCCCTTCCAATTCAACCAGGCGAAGCAACATTTCGACCACCTCATTGCCGAGAAAATCGTCCACCCCTCCACATCATTCAAAAACCGAATGGAGACATCTGCCCATGTGGCGACCACAACGCTCGCACCACGCCAGACCTCTACAACATCCCCGACTTAAACGACTTCTCCTCCGACCTTCACTGGGCCACGATCTTCAGCACCCTTGATATCGCAAGGGCTTTTCACCATATCGACTTACATCCTCCCCGACATACCAAAGACCGCCATAATCAGCCCCTTCGGCCTCTTTGAGTATGTCAAAATGGGCTTCGGCCTCCGTAGCACTGCCCAAACTTGGCAGCATTACATGGACCAGATCCTTCGGGGCCTCCCATTCGTGTTGTATTTTCTCAACGATGTTCTGGTCGCTTCAAAAACCCTTGACGAACACTACCATCACCTACAGCAAATCCTCTGAATCTTCCAGGCGGAGGGTTTAACCATCAACAAGGAAAAAAGCGTGATCACTCAACCCTCCGTCCGCTGCCTCAGCCACATCGTCACCTCCGCCAGTATCACCCTGCTCCCGGATAAAGTAGCGACTCCCTCCGCCAGTTCCCTCAACCCCGCACCATTACTAAGCTCCGCCATTTCCAAGGGATGTTAACCGTCGCCATATACGCCACGCCGCCCACCATTAACAACCCCTTGTTGACGCCATTTCTCGACCAGCGAAAAAGAACGACAACCGTCCGATCACCTGGACCCCCCACGCTCGCCACTGCCTTCACCGCATGCAAACAAGACCTCGCCAACGCCACTCTACTTGGCCACCCCGACCCCCACACCCCCTCTCCATCCCCACTGATGCCTCTGATTGGGCTATCGGATTGGGCCACTCGGGTTTTTTTCCCGCACTCTCACCCGCTCAACAAAACTACTCAACTTTCGACAGAGAGCTCCTCCCCATCCACGAAGCCATCAAACACTTTCGCGACTTCGTGGAGGGCCGGCAGTTCTCTGTCATCACCGACCATAAACCCCTCACCCATGCTGTTCTTCAGAACCGTAAATCTGCCTAGCCCCGTCGCCTCCGGCAACTCGAATTCATAGATCAATTCACCACGGACATGTGCTATACGCCGGGGGCAGACAACTACGTCGCAGATACCCTCTCCCGCGCCGGTGGAAGGGCTTTTACCATTTCCGTCAGCCCAACACATCGGAGCGCGTCAGCTCCCCACAACCAACCCCGCCCTCGCCCACCTCATCGATGCTGATAAACTCAAACAGCTGCAGCCTCAGGGACTATGGTGCGACGTCACAGCCGACACCCCTTGCCCGTACGTCCCACCCGACCTCCGGCGGCAGCTGTTCAAACATTATCACGCCCTCCACCACCCAGGTATCCGGGCCAGCCGAGACCTCATCAAGTCACGGTAGTTCTGGCCACATATGAACACCGACATCAGCAATTGGGTGCTTGAGTGCCAGAAGTGCCAACAATACAAGGTCTCGGCGCACCCCCACGTCCCTCCCCAACACATCGACGACGCCCTCCCATTCGAACACCTCCACCTAGACATCGTCCGACCCTTCCCCCCTCCGAGGGAAAACGATACTGTCTGACCATGATCGACCATGCAACAACTGGGTAGAGTGCATTCCTCTCGCCCACACGTCCGCGGACACTGTTGCCTCAGCGTTCCTTACCACTTGGATCGCGAGGTACGGTTGCCCGCGGATCCTCACGGTCGATCAAGGCAGGCAGTTCGAATCCGCACACTTCATCACCCTCCTCCACTCCCTCGGTATCAAAAAATGCCGCACGCCGGCATATCACCCTACGCCGACGGAATACTCTGTGATTATAATCATGTGCTCCCTAGCAATGATGATCTCGGGCCGATTCCCGATTGTGTTTTTCTTTCCAATAACCCCCCCTTCAGACCACATTTAATAGATTTTGTACTATACTGCTGTGGTAAGTGAGATGGTTTCCTGAGTTCCATTATTTTGGTTTATTATTTTCAATAATGAACCATTGGAAACGAGCAAGAAAAAAAAAATCTTCCCCCCCCCCCCCCCCCCCTCAAAATTTGATGGTTTACGTTTCAGGGTAACGTAGAATCCGAAAATGCAATAAAGATATTTCTGTCTGTCACTCTGGCCACTTTTCTTATTTACCATGAATAAAAATTGATGAAATTCGGGTTATAGGTTCCGTTCGGGGTCTAGTTGGTCCTCGAAGCTCGGCGTTACTGTCAGTTATCTCTAAGGGGTTCCAAATATGGGTTGAAATTTTCAGAACGCCGTAGCTCGAAAACTTTCGATTGAAGGGTATGGTTTTTTTTACGATATTAAATTTGTCTTGAGCTAAACAATTTTTTGAGACCACCCGGAGCACTGTACGTCCAGCCGTTCGTGTGCACCAAAAAGCTTCGTCAACACGATCGTGAATCAAACGGTATAAATCAGGCCGCGATTTCATCACTAAGGAGCACCTGATTATAATCAAGGATGCCTGTATGAAGTCGAGTTAGTTGTTGTGCGATATTATTTCATTTGATAAGTGATGGACTATTGGATTTTGTTGGTAGGTACTTGTGAAACTTGAACAAACTTTGAAGTATTATTGATGGGTAAATTATTACACAACGGTAAATTATTACACAACGGTAAATTATTACACAACAGTAAATTATTACACAACGGAAAATTATTACACAACGGTAAATTATTACGTAACGGTAAATTATTACACAACGGTTCATCTACCAAGAAGGGGCTGGATTTTGTTGATCGGTACTTTTGCAACTTGACCAACCTTTGAAGTATTATTGATGGGCAATTTATTACACAACGGTTCATTATACTTGACCAGAGGGTAGGTACTGACCACAGAAAACAGGGATCCACGCAGAAGGGGCATCTATTTCACTCCACATCAACAATTTTCCTTCAGAACTTCATTATTTGCGTTTCTTTTCGCCATTATAGTTACTGTTTGTCATCGAATGAATTATTTTAGCAACATTTAACTCGTGATTTAGGTAGGTACCTAGTAACGAGTACGGGGTTAGGTACTAACCTACGGAGGGTCTGCGTTCTACATAATATGTATAGACTAGTACATATTATATAGACGGGTTATCTATACAGAGAGCTGTGATCTGTAAAAGAAGGGTATTCTGTACAAAATGATATTTTGTTATCTCATCATCATGTGATACCAGCGAATTCTGTCTCGTTTACGGAATCGAAATTCTTAACTACCTACCATACCATAAAAATACCGATATGATATATAGCCTGATTATGATCTTCTCGATTGTAGATGTGAATTAAACACTCAAGTAAGCGGAACCAAAAACTATAATAAATCCCACTGAAATCTCAAAACCGAAGAGGTTTCGTCTATTGAGGAGCATTACGTAGATTGGACGGAATCCACAATAAACAAGGAGTTCCTTTGATCAGCTCGCCCTTTATTTTCGCCCCCAGTGGAAGCGACGAGGCTGTAGAGCTGCCTCAGCTCATCAACGAAGAGATATCTCTCTTTGTTAGTTAATCTCAAAGCCATAAATCAATGGGGATGAATCCCTGCATTCTTTTACTTATTGGTTTAATATTTTGAATAATAAAGCTCTGGAATCGGCCATGAAACACATTTAACCCCCCCACCAACAAAAATTTCATGTTTTACGTTACAAGGGACGTAGAATACGAATATCGAATGAAAAACGCTGCAAATCCCTACACAACGGTTTATTATTTTGTACAGAACACCCTTCTATTACAGATCACAGCTCTCTGTATAGATAACCCTTCAATATACCTACATTATCTTTATGCACTATTCTATACATATTATATCTGATCGCAGACCCTCCATGCCTTATTACCCATCCCCGAACTCGTTACTAGGTACCCACCTAAATCAAAACGTTGCTAAAATAATTCTGTCGATGACAAATTTAGGTATAATGGCAGAAAGAAACACAAATAATGAAGTTCTAAAGAGAAATTTTTGATGTGGAGTGAAAAAACGCTGCAAATCCCTGCACAACGTTTTATTATTTTGTGCAGAATACCCTTCTGTTACAGATCACAGCTCTCTGTATAGATAACCCGTCTATATAATATAATATGTACTACTCTGTACATGTTATGTGGATCGCAGATCCTCCGTAGGTTAGTACCTAACCCCAAACTCGTACTAGGTACCTACCTAGTTAAATGTTGCTAAAATAATACAGCCGATGACAAACAGTAACGAGAGTTTTTTTTTTTTTTTACTAGTGATATTCATTTATTGCAACTGAAAATAATATATACATTTCATCTAGCAATATTTAGTTTCATATTAGTCAAGCTCACTGTTAGGCAGAATTCCAATAAAGTCTAGCCTATTTTTGGAGCAAAGTCAGGGACACTGGGTTACACTTGCACTCACTAATGGCACAGCACAGTTAAGTCCAGTGGTTTGCTTCGATTGAGTCGCCGAAGTTCTCCCTCGTTATTCAGAACGTTGAGCATCTCCAGGTTCTCATGATTGTGGAGGCGATGTTCATGCTTCCTCGCGTAATTGGTGATGATTTCGTTCACAGTCTCTATTCCCAGGTCTCGATGTAAATCATCATTTCGCATGTACCAGGGAGCTCCAACTATACTTCTCAGTAGTTTGTTCTGAAAAGTTTGAATTTTTTTGACATTCGATTTTTTCGCACAGCCCCACAGCTGTATCCCATAGGTCCAGATGGGGCGAAGTACCTGCTTATATAGAAGCAGCTTGTTGTGGAGAGAAAGAAGAGAATTCCTTCCCATCAGCCAGTACATCCTTCTAAACTTTATATTTAGTTCTTGTTTCTTTTTTTCTATATGGTTGTTCCAATTTAGTTTCGAGTCAAGGTTCATCCCTAGATATTTTACTGAGTTAGCGTACGGTATTTTTAGCGAATTTTCGAAGAAAAGGAAGCTATTGTTCTCGGTCCAAAATTTTTATAACTCGAATTTCCGAAAGATTTTTATACCAAAATCCGTTTCAGACCATTCTGAATTCACTGCCGAAAGACACCAAAAATTATATATATATATATATGTGTGTCATTCCAGACGATAACTCTCGAAAGAATTGAGATAAAAGTTCAAATTTGCACGAAAAATCTGTCTTGGCAATCGACAGGCTAAGTTCGTAGATGGGTAGAATCGGGTCACTCTAAGGGGGAGTTTTAGGGGGGAAAAATTACCCATAAATTCCCAAAATGAAACAGTCTGACAAGTGACACCTCATTTTAAAGTTTTTTGTACGCTGAACACGATGGTGAAATCAGAATTGCGATATCTCATTCCGTTATCAAACTGGAGCACTTTGAAGATGAAGGAACGTGGTTATTTCTTGAGACGTTCTTCCTGGTTCGTCTGCTCTAATCTGATAACGGAATGGGATATCGCAATTCTGACTTCACCATCGTGTTCAGCGTTGGAAAATCTACAAACCGAGGTGTTACTCGGCAAAAAATGGAACAAAAAATTTGTTACGTATCCAATACCTACTCTGTATTGGATACGTAACATACGTACTGTACGTATGTTGGATACGTAACTGTACGTATATTGTAGTACCAATACTACAATATACGTACATACTTGAATACCTATAATTACCCAATAAGTTAAAGATTGCCCATATTTGAATGGGATATCCCAAACATCACATTTTACATAAAATCAGTTATTTCTTCGAAAATTCGCTCTTATAGCCATGCTGCATGACTGTGGTTTTTTTAAAATTGATCTCGACTTCCAAGGCCGAGATTTTCCGGTTTGTGAAGTTGATGTGAACTGACTTTGATTCATTCAGCTTCATTCGCCACATTTTAGTCCACTTGACAATCTTGTCAGCTGAGGTCTGGAGTTTGTTAGTTGCGATTTCCACGTCATCTCCTACAGAGAGGATAGCCGTGTCATCTGCAAATGTAGCAACAGTAGTGTCTTCTTGATGTGGTAAGTCCCTTGTGTACAGTAAGTAGAGTACAGGGCCCAGAACACTGCCTTGCGGGACCCCTGCTTTTATAGGGTTCAGGCGAGAGTATTGGTCCCCTTGCTTTACCCTAAAATATCTGTTCTCAAGTTAGGATTTTAGGAGCACATGATATTGGCTTGGGAGATCCCTGTGCAATTTGTACTCTAATCCCTCATGCCAAACCTTGTCAAAGGCCTGCGCTACGTCTAAGAAAATGCTGGCACAAATTTTTTTGCCTTCCAGGGCTTTTTCTATGGTGTTAGTGATGCGATGAACTTGATCTATTGTAGAATGGCGTTGCCTGAATCCAAATTGATGATCTGGAATCAGATTTCTATCTTCTATTATTGGTTTGAGCCGTTTAAGCAGCAACTTTTCAAAGAGCTTTGACATGACAGGGAGGAGGGATATAGGGCGATATCCTGTCTTCTCGTTTGGTGACTTTCCTGGCTTGGGAATCATTATGACCTCCGCCACTTTCCACTGAGTTGGTACGTGTTTCAACCTGAACGTAGCGTTGACAATGTGAAGTAATTTTATTAAAGCCTTTTCAGGGAGCTCTTTTACTATTCGACCTGTTATGAGGTCGTATCCGGGTGTCTTTTTTGCATTGATGTTATTCTTTATTTCATTCTTAAGTTCTTTCAGTGTAACAGGTACAATTTCAAGTTCATCCGACTTTACTGTCCTTGTCGTATTTTCGTCTGAGGTCTGCTTTTGTAATGGTTGAAAGGTTTTGTAGAGATGGTCTGCGAATAGTAGTGCTTTCTCTTGGTTACTTCCGGCCCATGATCCATCATCTTTTTTGATTGGGGGAGAGTGGACTACTGGTTGTTTCATATTTTTGGTTACCTTGTAGAGAGAATACTCCGTATCTTTCTCTGCAGTAAGGTTACTCAAGAAATGTTCGACTGATTCATTTTCCACGGTTTTTAACAAACCTTTGAGGTTGTTAGTATGTCTGTTAAGAACAGTTTAAACAGTAACTAAAACGGCAAAAAGACACGCATATAATGAAGTTCTAAAGGAAAATTGTTGATGTGGAGTGAAATAGATGCCCCTTCTGCGAAGATCACTGTTTTCTGTGGTCAATACCTATAATGAACCGTTGTGTAATAATTATGTGAATCGCAGACCCTCCGTAGGTTAGTACATAACCCCGTACTCGTTACTAGGTAGCTGCCAGCCAGAAAAGAGCACCAAAATATGCCACTGTCAAGCTCGCACAAGATTTTGTAGCATTTGCTGCAGAATCTATATAGAGCTACCTATTGGGTGAGTCTCAGAACTTGGTCCACATGACCGGGGCTTCACTGGGAGATGGACAGCACCAGTTTCACCTGAGGTGATTCTGTGGTACCTAGCTACGAACTTTCTATGCTGCAGGTGACCCTGGATGCACTACAGAGCTCTCAGCCAGAAAAGAACACTACAACTCCGTGCTTCGGAAGGGGCTCCACCCCATGACCCCGGATGTGCCTATTTATGTACATGGAAGAAGGGGATTTCCCTTCTTCCATGGCCTATTTACCTACTTGAAAAGAAACTATGAAACATGGTACGTGCTCTAGAATGGGGAAGACCACGGAGGTGGTGGCACGGGAGCGAAGGGGGGACCAGTGAACCAGCTCTATAAGTGGGGGAAGCCAAAAGGCCCAGTCGGGCGGGAGAGTGAGGATTCACTTCCGTTAATAATAATTCTGTGAATAATAAATACATCTATGCATTCGGTCAGCAAAACAATTATTGCTAAAACCCCTCAAAAACACTTCATGGAAAAACATTGAATCATGGATATGTTTTTGGGCGCTGTATTTTCACATCCACTTTTCAATGTTTTTCCATGAAGTGGAAAAATGATATAAATTTTTGAATTGATTGATAATGAAAAAAGTGCAATTGGTAAAATTTATTGTACAGAAATTGGGTCAGTAATAGACAATAACGGACGATGAAAACTAAAGTAAGAAATATATAGTTTCGTTTCGAGATGATCAATGTGGCGACTGAATATTCCATCAATGCATGTTTGACGTCTCGTCGTTGAAAAGGCTGGGTGATTATTTAATTCCAAATTGAACGTATCCCGCATAAAGTCAGTGGACGACATTCTAACTGACATTCACTAGGTACTTACTTTATGTAGCTGCACAAGTAGTGTGCACCTGACGAACCTTCTCGTAAGAACGTTCACGTAGACGACCACTATTCGGATCTAACAAATTCCAACATCATCATCATCATTTCATTATTAGAAGGCACATTTTTAGGTGCTACCTTCCAATCGCTACCTTCCAATTCGTTCAATAAAATGGTTTGTGCTCATTTCATTATTGTTTCGCTGGGTATTGTCGGTAACTACACACGCACATCTCCAAATTGTTTATCGGTTGCAGCGTTGCATTTTTTTCGGTCGCAAATTTTAGAATGACCCCCCAGGGCAAAAACATATCCATGTTAAAACTTCTTTTACGTTCGAGGTTAGATTCCAAAAATGCAATGTCCGTACGCCATATCAACCATATCTACCTTTATTTTCGGTTTAAAAAATTCGTTCTTTCGCACACAGGCTCCAACTGGGCCCTCGTTATGTCCTCTATCTCGCCATGGGTGAAATATTTGCGCGAAATTAGGTATTTTTAAAGTCTTTGTAAACTTCGTCTTGTGAGATATACCCTTTTCCATGTTTTTCAGGGCGAGGAGGCCAAATCTATGAAGCTGACTTTGACCAAAGAGTGGAAAATTGAGGTTCTAACGAAGTTTCAGCTCCCAAAATCAGTTTTATCAGTCAAAAACCTGGGGAATTGTCTGGAATCACCATAAATTTGTATATTAGCACTAGAAATAGTATTAAAAATGGTAAATCAACACAACTAAATGGCACTACCAATTATAAAATATAATTTGTCAAAAATAGGAGCCTAATTCGAGTTTTTGGGGGACCAAAATTGGTGGAAAGCATCAAAAAGCTATTTCAATTATTGCACATGAAAGAATAGAACCCGTATGACCCATGTGACTTGCAGCGTTTTAAGTAACGTGACGATTTTCGGCTGGTAGGTCATCACAAGAACATGTGCCATGCTAAAAACCTTCTGCATTGAAGCTATTGAATTTGCATGTGTCCATAGCTGATGTAAAGTATGGCGTCCAATCTATCGAGTAATAAAGTTTGATAAATTTAGACAACAAAAGAGTGACTTTGACGAAGTTCCAGTTTTGAGGTTTTAGGTCTGAATCATAACATAGTACATGGCACCAGCACCACCATGCCATACAAGAGAAGATACTGCGACATCGCAGGTTCATTACTAGTACTAGTACGTATTACCTACCTAATTTAGGCATCCAGGAATTAGTAAGTACACACATAATAGTAATAGTTTCTCATTAGTTTATTGTCTATTAGGTACCACCGAAATAATTTGAAAAACGGGATTACTTAAGTACTGAGCCTGGCTCATGGAAAAATAACCAGATAGGGAGCTGAGTCACAGACCGTCAGAGTTATCCCACTGAATCACAGTAGTACGGCGAAACCCGACCGATTAGTTCCAACATTTCCCTGATACAGATCATCAGTTAGCATTCTCACTTGAAAATATCTTGCCATTTCTAAGCACTGTGAAAATCCATACGGCTTTGTATGGCAGTTAAGGAGATTAATTTGAGGATTGTTGGTGCCTATCTTTACAGACTTAAAAAAAAAACGCTGCAAAGTCCTTGTCACATGGGTTTATTATTCTATTATTTTATTGGTCTACAGAAATGCTGGCTGTTTATTTATTGTTTCATTCATGTAAAATAATTGAAATAGCTATTTCTGGTGGTTTCCACAAATTTTGGCCCCCAAAACTTGAATTAGGTACTACGCTCCTTTTTTTTTTCAAATTACCTTTGATCAATGATTGTACCATTTAATCGTCTTGATCCACGTGTTGACACATTTTCTAGTGTTATTATACAAATTGATGGTGATTTCAGACGATTTCGCAGGTTTTTGAATCATAAAAAATCAATTTTGGGAGCTGAACATATGGTACAACCTCAATTTTCCACTCCTTGGTCAAAATCGACTTCATATTCGGTCTTCTCGTCCCCAAAAACATGGAAAACGATACCTCAAAAGCTCATTTTACTACTATGTTACTAAAACACAAAAAGCACCTATTTTTATACACATTTTCACTCATAACTCCCCTGGATATATTCCGATCGGGCTGAAAAGTTTCGGGACATAACTAGGGCCCAAATGGAGCATGTGTGCGAAAGAACGATTTTTTTAGACCGAAAATGAAGCCTGTACAGTGATACGGCGTACGGCGGACGGACATTGCATTTTTGGAATATACGCACCTTGAAACGGAAAAGAAAAAATTTTGAGGGGGTGTTATAAAAATTTTTTTCTGAGCGAATACATAGATGTATTATTCACAGAATAATAAACCAAAATGAGGTTTCAATTCGACCTGCTTTTACCGATTTCAAAAAAAAGAAGGAGGTTCTCAATTCGACCTGTTTCTGTTCTTTTTTTTACCGACTTTAAAAAAATCAGGAGTTTCAAAGAAGACAGGAGTTGTTGAAAAATAGCCTATTTCCACTAATACACGAAAAACGCGTACATCGCTGAGAAGATTGTACTGATCATATCGATATTGTGGCTTCCGAAATTTAAGGATCTTGAAGAGCATAGGTAACCATTATTGACAACTTTTCCTTTTCTCTTATTTTCAGCCAGCCTAGTTTCAGATAGTAGGGAGTGACGTGCGTATCGAGCCGCAGTCGAAACACAAAGCGGATGATACAATTCATTGCTTTTTGTAGTTTGTCTATTAATTCACTATTTAGGTTGCAGTAAGCAAGAAAGGCATAGTCGAAGTATGGAACCAACAGCGCTTGTGCCAGCTGAGCTCGAACATGTTGTGGAAAGTCAATGGCAAGTCTTCGCAGTTGATATAGACTTTTGGACCTTTTTGGTTTATTATTCTGTGAATAATACACCTATGTATTCGCTCAGCAAAAAATTTTTATAACACCCCCACAAACTTTTTTCTCTTCCGTTTCAAGGTGCGTAGATTCCAAAAACGCTGCAAAGTCCTTGTCACATGGGTTTATTATTCTACTGGAGTTCTAGAGATTCTTGTTGGCTGTTAAATTTATTGTTTCTTTCATGTAAAATAATTGAAATAGCTATTTCTGGTGGTTTCCACAAATTTTGGCCCCCAAAACTTGAATTAGGTACGCTCTTTTTTTTCACATTATCTATGATCATTAATCCACTAGTACCATTTAATCGTCTTGATCCACGTGTTGACACTTTTTCTAGTCTTATTCTACAAATTGATGGTGATTTCAGACGATTTCGCAGGTTTTTGACTCATAAAAAATCAATTTTGGGAGCTGAACATCTGGTACAACCTCAATTTTCCACTCCATGGTCAAAATCGACTTCATAATTCGGTCTTCCCGTCCCCAAAAACATGGAAAACGATACCTCAAAAGCTCATTTTATTAATATGTTACTATAAAACAAAAAGTACCTATTTTTATACACATTTTCACTCATAACATCCCTTGGTATATTCCGATCGGGCTGAAAAGTTTCGGGACACAACTAGGGCCCAAATGGAGCATGTGTGCGAAAGAACGGATTCTTTTAGACCGAAAATGAAACCGGTACACGTGATACGGCATACGGCGGACGGCGGACGGACATTGCATTTTTGAAATCTACGCAACTTGAAACGGAAAAGAAAAAATTTTGAGGGGGTGTTATAAAAATTTTTGCTGAGCGAATACATAGGTGTATTATTCACAGAATAATAAACCAAAACCTGACTGCGCTAGTCACTTAAACAAAAACGCTGCAAAGTCCTTGTCACATGGGTTTATTATTCTATTGGAGTTCTAGAGATTCTTGTTGGCAGTTAAATTTATTGTTTCTTTCATGTGGAATGATTGAATTAGCTATTCCTGATGATTTCCACCAATTTTGGCCCCCAAAACATGAAATAGGTACACTTTTTTTTCCCCCCAGATCATCTTTGATCATTGGTAGTGCGATTTAATGGTCTTGATTCAGCTGTTTACACTTTTTCTAATGTTCGTATACACATTGATGGTGATAGAGACAGTTTTCCAGGTTTTTGACTAAAAAAAAACAATTTTGGGAGCTGAACCAATGGTAAAACCTCAATCTCCGCGTCTTTGGTCAAAATCGACTTCATATTCGGTATTCTCGTCCCAAAAAACATGGAAAACGATACCTCAAAAGCTCATTTTACTAACATGTTGCTATAACGCAAAAAGTACATATTTTTACACGCATTTTCACTCATTACACCCCTGGGTATATTCCGATCGGCCTGAAAAGTTTCGGGACACAACTAGGGCCCAAATGGAGCATGTGTGCGAAAGAACGACTTTTTTAGATCTAAAATGAAGCCTGTACACGTGATACGGCGTACGGCGGACGGCGGACGGACATTGCATTTTTGGAATCTACGCACCTTGAAACGGAAAAGAAAAAAGTATGAGGGGGTGTTATAAAAATTTTTTGCTGAGCGAATACATAGGTGTATTATTCACAGAATAATAAACCAAAATGCAATGTCCGTCCGCCGTCCGCCGTCCGCCGTATGCCTTATCACGTGTACAGGCTTCATTTTCGGTCTAAAAAAGTCGTTCTTTCGCACACATGCTCCATTTGGGCCCTAGTTGTGTCCCGAAACTTTTCAGCCCGATCGGAATATACCCAGGGGTGTTATGAGTGAAAATGTGTGTAAAAATAGGTACTTTTTGCGTTTTAGCAACATGTTAGTAAATTGAGCTTTTGAGGTATCGTTTTCCATGGTTTTGGGGACGGGAATACCGAATATGAAGTCAATTTTGACCAAAGACGCAGAAATTGAGGTTTTACCAAAGGTTCAGCTCCCAAAATTGTTTTTTTATGAGTCAAAAACCTGGAAAACTGTCTGAAATCACCATCAATGTGTATACTAACATTAGAAAAAGTGTAAACAGGTGAATCAAGACCATTAAATGGCACTACCAGTGATCAAAGATGATCTGAAAAAAAAAAGAAAAAGCGTACCTATTTCATGTTTTGGGGGCCAAAATTGGTGGAAATCATCAGAAATAGCTATTTCAATCATTCCACATGAAAGAAACAATAAATTTAACAGCCAACAAGAATCTCTAGAACTCCAATAGAATAATAAACCCATGTGACCAGGACTTTGCAGCGTTATTGGTTTATTATTCTGTGAATAATACACCTATGTATTCGCTCAGCAAAAAATTTTTATAACACCCCCTCAACCTTTTGGTTTATTATTCTGTGAATAATACACCTATGTATCGCTCAGCAAAAAATTTTTATAACACCCCCTCAAACTTTTTTCTTTTCCGTTCCAAGGTGCGTAGATTCCAAAAATGCAATGTCCGTCCGCCGTACGCCGTATCACGTGTACAGGCTTCATTTTCGGTCTAAAAAATTCGTTCTTTCGCACACATGCTCCATTTGGGTCCTAGTTGTGTCCCGAAACTTTTCAGCCCGATCAGAATATACCCAGGGGTGTTATGAGTGAAAATGTGTGTAAAAATAGGTACTTTTTGCGTTTTAGCAACATGTTGGAAACATGAGCTTCTGAGATATCGTTTTCCATGTTTTTGGGGACGAGAAGACCGAATATGAAGTCGATTTTGACCAAAGACGCGGAAATTGAGGTTTTACCAAAGGTTCAGCTCCCAAAATTGATTTTTTATGAGTCAAAAACCTGGGAAATCGTCTGAAATCACAATCAGTTTGTATAATAACACTGGAAAAAGTGTCAACAGGTGGATCAAGACGATTAAATGGCACTACCAATGATCAAAGATAGTTTAAAAAAAGGAGCGTAGGCACCTAATTTGTGTTTTAGGGGCCAAAATTAATGGAAACCATCAGAAATAGCTATTTCGATTATTACGCATGAAAGAAACAATGAATGAGCAGCCAACATTTCTGTAGGTATGTCCAGTAGAACAATAAACCCATGTGACAAGGACTTTGCAGCGTTTAGTAACATGTTGGTAACATGAGCTTCTGAGATATCGTTTTCCATGTTTTTGGGGACGAGAAGACCGAATATGAAGTCGATTTTGACCAAAGAGTGGAAAATTGAGTTCTACCAAATTTTCAGCTCCCAAAATTGATTTTGGTTTATTATTCTGTGAATAATACACCTATGTTATGTATTCGCTCAGCAAAAAAATTTTATAACACCCCCTCAAAATTTTTTCTTTTCCGTTTCAAGGTCCTTAGATTCCAAAAATGCAATGTCCGTCCGCCGTCCGCCGTAGGCCTTACGCCGTATCACGCATAACTACTTAATTTTCGGTCTAAAAAAATCGTTCTTTCGCACACAAGCTCCATTTGGGCCCTAGTTGTGTCCCGAAACATTTCAGCCCAATCGGAATATATCCAGGGGTGTTATGAGTGGAAATGGGTATAAAAATAGGTACTTTTTGTGATTTAGTAATATGTTACTAACATGAGCTTTAGAGGTATCGTTTTCAATGTTTTTTAGGTCGAAAAGACCGAATATGGAGTGGATTTTGACCAACGAGGGGGAAAGTAGGGAGGGTGAGAGAGGGCCGGCATTGTGTAATAATTTGGCTTTTGAGTTTGGAGTACACACCCAATTTAAATTTATTTTTATCTAATTGTATTAAATGTTTGGAAAAAATCGCCTCGTAGTCAACTCGCGCCGTGAATCTCCTCGCCATGCTGACCCACACGACCTGGGTGTGTTGCGGGTTCGAGAGTCTTACAACTCGACCCCTCCCGATCGGGCGCTCCCGCTCAGACAAGCACCCTACCTTGCCTGGGGCCTCGTAGTCAAGGCGCACCGTGAATCTCCTCGCCACGCAAACCCACACATCTTACCTGTGTTGCAGGTCTTGGCCCCCCACTATAGCTTGACCGAACCCTCCCAGAGCCCGTGCACCTGTCAGACGAGGTTGTATCGACCCCCCTGCGCCCTCCTCACCTTGCCTCACCTGGGGGCGCTCCCCACATGTCTACAACCTTACCTCCCCTTGCCTGGCGTTAAACGGGCTAATTTTCAAGCGATTTGATCGGGACGTACGAGTCAAACTTTGGTGAGAAACCCAACCACCTCACGAGTGCTCTTACATTGGATCTTCTGAGTACCTTTTCGATTAGGTACGAGTCTGGGTAGTTTGTACGTTTAAGCTCCTCGTTATACCACCTACCTTGAATAGGGGAGTCGTAAATATCCTTCAGGTAGAAACTTGGGACGGGTTCGTTACGTATCTTATAAATGGTGAACTGCTCATTCGACCAATTTGGCTCATACCCCTTCGTGAAAAACCTTTAACTTTCGACACCCGCACTCTGTCGCCTACTTTAAATTTAGGTTTAATCCACGCGTCAGCCCGCGTGGAAGGGAAGAGTCTACCCAACACTTTAGATTCATTACTTTTCGATACATCAACGGGTTTCATACCAATGCTCGAATGAACAGTGTTGTTATAGGTATTTACGATATCGGGGATAAGATCTACCCACCTTCTGTGCCCCACAATAGAAAACATTCTGTACAAATTTGTCTTGAGCGTCCTGTTAAAGCGCTCTACAATCGCACATTTTACTTGCGAATTAAAACTAGAGTATAGCGTTATATTACGACGCTTCAACACTTCATTTACGTGGGTATTATAAAATTCTGTCCCTCTGTCCGTAGCCAGGAGCCGTGGGTTGAAGCCAAAGGTCTCAAACGCATTATCAAGGGCTTTAGCCACCACAGGACCACTCTTGGACCTCAGCGGGGTCGCAAATCCACGTTTCGAGCCAGCGTAGATGATTGTTAATAAAAATCGGTACCCACGATCGGGGAAACCCCTCATATCCACGAGATCAGCCTCGTATAAATCGTCAAAAACACCCTTGATTACAACTCGCGCACGCTTATAGTGGCGCCTTGCAGGGGCGTGAATTTCCCTCGCGAGTCCCTCCTTGAGAGTGAATTGTCCTGTTTTAGGTAGGTAGAAAGTTGGATCGCTGGCTAGCTGTTTGTACATTCTGGCACGTTCCTCGTCTGAAAGCTTAATTTGTGGGACAACCCACGATATCTTGTCCAGAACGAGCGTGGAGGGGGCATTATCCGGATCCCCCTTGAATAGGTTATAATCGTTAGAGGCCCTCATCAAGACCAATTCCTGAGACGTGTTAATCAAAACCTTTCGCACGTCTTCAAAGAAGCCGAAAAAAAGCTTTAGAGGGACACATGCCGAGAAATATCTTATTCCCGAAACATCCTTTACGATAGAATCTGGTGCGACATCTCCCTCATTGGGATTAGAAAATCCAGAGTTTTCGAGGCGTGGGAGATCGCTTGGAGTAAAACACGCCAGAGTATTTAGAGTCGATACGACCCCGGGTGTCCGCACAAATTCAATTTCCTGCCCATTGAGTCTGTAGGAGGCAGTGTCGAAAAGATGCCCGAAAGGCAGGGACACGAGGTTTGGGAAATTGACCGCCGTGTTTTTGTTAATACGGCCCTCTAAATGAAGGTACGACATGTAGGGTGCCGTAATGGCATCAGCCTGATTGATGGCAATTCGAATTTCATCGTTGTACGACAACGCGCTCGAATTGAACGGTTGGTAATGGTACATTGAAAAGCTTTCTATCCGGTCATCAAAGTGTGGCATTTCATCAACGGTCAAAATTTCGTCCATGGCGAAAAACCTGGAAACCAAGATGCCTGAGGTATCGGGCGTTTGAGGAACTGAGAGCTTTCAGCCTTAAAGACGAAGGTGACGGTAATAGCCTGCTAGACTGACCCGTCGAGAGTGAGTCGTAATCGGGCATTAACGCTAATTTATACCTGTGAGAGCCGAAACGAAGTCCCATGGTGAAAAGTCGCTACACGGGTCTCACTGCGGGTCGGTGAGTTAATGACCTAGGCCCGCGAGTATTCGACCAATATATATCGGGAACACTATCCAGCGACGATATTTAAAACGATCGTTAAATGTTCATCCAAATTGTTCAGGGTTTTCCAGTTTTCATCTACGAGTTTAACTTCAATAAATGGGATCACATTCGAATTCAGCTCGTAATAAAGTGTCGGCGTTGGAGAGTGGATCAATTTATACCCAACATCGACCTCGGGTACAAAGGAAAGTATTACGTTCGAGGGGCTCTCGTTAAAGTATGACCCCTTTGCCAAATTACACGATACGTTGATCGAGTTGAAAGGATCAATTTTAGCTGGGGAGGGAGCTGTATGGCGCTTTCTGCGGGGGAGAACAATAGGATCGGTAAAACCCAAAATTGGCCCTATGCTGTGTGGAATCGAAAAATCTATATCCAGATTACTTTTAAACCTAATCCTCCCGCTGGACGGGATAAGATCCCAGGACAAGACACAATCTGCAGCTGTGAAAATCTCGTTCATAAACACCTGTTCACCAGCCGCCAGTTTATCCTTCTGTTGTTCTAAAAACTCCTTAATCCTGGTGAAAATACTATTCATATCGTAAGCCCCCGAGGGAAAAATCAGCATTTCCCTCATACCGTCAAATTTAAAAGTGTCGTTTACACCTGTTACTATGTTGCAGAATGAATTATAAGTGAATATAGATAAGACACCAATTGAATATTTCCCCTCACCCAGCTCGATCGGTGGGAAAAAGGACTGGCGCAAAACCGTTCCACTACCGCTTAAAGTTATTCCTGTTGACATCTTATTGCCAGATGATACAGGGTTAAATGGCCGCAGTGAAAGCAACTTGAATCAGAAATGAGCTGATGGGATATGACGCTGAACCAGATGTGACGTGTATTTAAATGGTTCACCACCTCCAGGGGTGGCGGGAGTCCATACGGGTCGTAGTAAATTGCAATGTTATTCGTGTACGTCACTCCGCACCAGTGGGTGCCATTTGACTTTAAATCCCCGAGATTCAACACGAATTTGCGTCCTTCATTAACTGTAGGTATTATTCGGTGCTGTGGGAGTTCGTCCAGCATGAAAACACCGTCAAAAACGTGTTTCGATGTGGGGTGATGTGAGAGAAAATTAAATATATCTCGGGCGGGATAGAGGCTCGTCGGGCAATTTTTTTAACATTTGGTATAATGCCGTAAAATTGCACCTCGACCCCTCCTTACCCCCCGACGCGCCACGCGTCGCAATTTGCGGTCTTGGCGAAATGGCTTTCGAGGGAGTGGGGCCCCCTTTTTTTGCGGGGGCGGTACCGTTTTCGTGTTCCCTTTTTTGATACCGGCATAGACGCCTCCTGTAAACGGGCCAGCTGCCCCGATTTCCGACGCACCAGCCTCCCCCCCAACAACATTTTTCCCTTCAGCGCCGCGGCAACTGCCGACGCACCTATTTTTTCGAGGAATGACGAATCGGAAGATTTTATGCGATCTACCGCCGCACTCAATAGCCTCTGATCAGCAACACGCCTTGCGGACGAATCCTTAGAATTTGCATACGCGATATCATGCGATTTACATGCGGCATCCAGAGGGTTCTTCGGCTGAATGTTCTGCTCAATCTGATACTCCAAATCGTTCCCAGGACCACAGTAATTCAGACCGGGTAAAGTCAAATTAAAAGGGTTGTGATCGATCAAGTAATTAATTAGTCCTTTACCACGATGGTGTTCCATTGAACTGGTCTATATAATCCCCTGATAGCGTCTTATATACGCATTTTCCGTCGGCACACCCATGGAAAAACTGCGCGTGAAAACAATTGGGGGTAAAATTCGCCCCTGTACGCAATTACGATGATGGTTTACGCCGGGGGAGGGTGGTGAAAGTGGCAGTCAAAACCGCCATGGTCTACTGCTACCCAGCGACTTGAGAATTCTGATGGTTTGGTGCCACTGGAGCCGTAAATCCAACTTCCTCCTTCACCTTTTGATTGAACCGAACGGAATTCGTTTCAAAAACCTGGTCTTAATATCTACCAGTCACGAACAACCCAAGTATAAATTACTCGAGAATATACTTTCTCACGTACCTGAAATACGTTTCGAGAAACTATCTACGAGAGAACAATTTCAACTGTATTGCGACAGCCAAGAGGGGGGGTGAGGTGCCGAGTAACACACTCCTGATTTTTGATGATATGCCCGTACAGCAGAGTAGCGAATTTCACGATATAATGCGAAAATATTTCACTATTTGGGCGCCATAGGCATGTGGATGCGGTATTGCTATTTCAGAGCTACGCTGCCGTACCTAAAAACGCCATTCGCGAGCAGGTGAATATATGTTATTCATATTCCGGCAAGATGGGCGAAATTTACAATTAATTTATCGGGACCATCTCTATCAGGAAATTCCCTTTGCCAAATTTGTCAGCATGTGCAACCACGCGTGGAATTCTAAGGGTAAATTCGGGTGTTTGATCGTCGACAAGACGAGGGGTTTGAACAATGGGCGGGTTTAGACGCTCGATGACCGAGTACTACACCCATATAAATAATGAAGAATAGGCCCCATAGCCCTCAGTCTCCAACATGGCCCACAACACTTTAAGCGAGCTTACTCGAGCCAAGAAGGCGCTCAAATTGAAATACAGCCAGATACAAAATCAAATCGGTACGTACCCGCCATACGGGATCTATTCAAAACTTGAAGATTATCTGACACCTTCCGCTATGGCTATGGGGGAACGGCGGCGGAGGGGCAATCTGGTCGAGAAAGTAACTCAGACCGAGGAGACCCTCTACCGCCACACAGACTGATATGGCTAGCGTATCCACTCAGACCGACGAGCCAATATTAACCTATCATTCCGTTGAAGAGCGAGATCCCCTAGAAACTAGCATCAAAGAAGAGCCTCGTTCAACTCTGCAAATTCCGTCTTTCCTAGATGAGGAGGAAAGCTTCGAGTCTGCCTCGACCCCGATCGCAGAGCCACCCCCCAAAGGACGGGTGTATAGAAGTAGTCGTTGAAGATTTTGCGGGTGAATCACCCCCTATTATACAGCCGACCACATCGAGTACGCCCATGGCCGAAGTACCCATCTTTGAACAAACTACAGTGGCCCCCTCGGAAGAATCCCCGCCAATGGGCGAGAAAAATTTGCAGGCAAAATCATAGCTGAACTGCGATCATATACCAACACTCCGCAGGGGCGTGAGAAAGTTAAGGATTACCTGGCTAATTTTCCCGTGCACGCGCGCCCCTATATAAAATATTTAGCTAGTGGTGTGGAGAGTGCTCAAATAAAGGATAAATTTGATTTCATCTACGGACCGAAAGTATCTTCAAACGGGGGTGTTACGCTGGGGTCCAAGAACATCAGATTCGGGATCGATGTCATTCAAGTTGGAAATAAAATTTACCCCGGTACGCGCGGGCTTTATCAGTTAATCTTCTTGAAAGACCAACGTTTGAGGAGGAAGATTTTGACCATTATGAGCAGATCGTACGCGCAACTAGTGTCGCGCGTACGAAATTACGCGAACTAAATCGCTTTGGTGGAGTCAAATATACGAAAATTATATCGAAAATTTACCCTCCCGTCAAACCGAGACAACCAAAAATGGGCAAAGGCCTGGAGACAAATCCATTATTAAATTACGAGCTGCTGGACCACAATGGTATAAGCGGTCCAGCCGCCTCGCGAGAAACACCTCCCGTGGAGAGAATTAGCGACCCCAACACGCTCGTTCAAGCACTTAAATTGTACCTATCAGCAGTTAGCGGCGGGAATTTGTATTTGCAATCACACGCAGATCGTGTTATTACACGCCTCAAACATCTGGGTTACATCGCCTGAACGGAGAAAAAATGAGTCGAACACAATCGATGCGGTTAAAATTCGATCGGTTTGGGCGTTCGAACCTACAAAACTACGTTTCCCAACACGTTCAGGAGCAAATTACTAAACATGTCGGTGAAGAGCGCGTGGCAAATGATATACCCACGATCGTAGCCGATGTGATCTCAGCGATCAAAGCTGACAATTTGATCAGAACCCACGTTCAAGACGAGTTGGACAATAGGGGGCCACAAGCCCTACAAATGAACACAACTGCTGTAATCGATGCTTTGGGGAAAAATTACCTGCTTTTCGATAAGAGTGGAAGGGTGATTAACATTGGTGAAAGGACTATCGCAACTTCAGCTAAGCGGGATAGTTTTCTGGCGGATGAGCTCATTACGAGGGACTACTTGTGGGCGAGTGCAATATTTTATAGGCCCAAGCTGGGTGCCTACGACGGGAAATCACGGCGGTTAATCAACGTGAGCGACCCCGTCGATGAGATGGATGCAGTTAATCTGCGGGCTGTAAGGAAGGAACTCGAGGTACTTAGGAACCACATTGAGAATCAAATATCAAAATTAAAATCCACCAACAAACTGACGTAATTCTAGAACGGAGTGGGGGTGGTGGGATTATTTAAATGGAACGAATTCGGCAATTTGATTAGCATATTAAATATTAAATCGAAGAGACGCGGAGTTTGGAAGGTCCTGTCTCGGCAAAACAACTTTCACTTTCGAAGCGGGCCTCTCGCCACCCTCGAGAACCCTCCTGGCGCCCCCCTACCCACAGGTGAGCAGACTGACGCAAGATACCACTCCGGGCGTGATGGGACGAGGAGGAGGGACCTCGTGTGAAACCAGCCTGAAGTCTGGGTGGTGGTGGGGGTGGTGGTTTGAGAATGTCCCTCTACCATTGGATGTGGGAGCGCGAGGTAGGTATCATCGTCCTGAGTCATTCGCCTGCAGTCTCCCTCCAACGTTGTGTCATAGGGAGAGACTGCACTCAACCAGGCGGGGCGGGGGGGAGAGGTCAGAGACAGGATTAGCACACCATCTACCGGTGAAGCTCGAAGACTATCACCCCACCTTTGTCGCCCCAGGCGAGGTAGGGTGCTCGTCTGAGCGGGAGCGCCTGATCGGGAGGGGTCGAGTTGTAAGACTCTCGAACCCGCAACACACCCAGGTTGTGTGGGTCAGCATGGCGAGGAGATTGACGGCGCGAGTTGACTACGAGGCCATTTTTTTCAAACATTTAATAAAATTAGATAAAAATAAATTTAAATTGGGTGTGTACTCCAAACTCAAAAGGCAAATTATTACACAATGCCGGCCCTCTCTCACCCTCCCTACTACTGGGGAATTTGAGGTTCTAACAAAGTTTCAGCCCTAAACGTACGTTAAGTTTTGGTATAAAATGGTCTTTCTTCCTCACACAGGCTCCACTTGGGTCCTAATTGCGCTCCTTAGCTCGGCAGCCCGATCGGAATACACCCAGGGGTGATATGACTCATAAATGGGTGTAAAAAAAGGTTTTTCGAGGTTTTTTAAAGGTTTTAATGTACATGAGCTTGCGATGTATCGTATTGCATGTTTTTTCGGGCGAGAAGACCGATTGTGAAGTTGACTTTGTCCAAAGAGTGAAGAATTGATATTGTAACGAAGTTTCAGCTCCCAAAATCAGATTGTATTGAGTCAGAAACCTGGACGATGGCTGAAATCAACATAAGTTTGTATAATAACACTGGAGGTAGTTTTAACAAGTGAATCTAGACAACTAAACGACTCTTTCAATGATTTCAATTGACTTGGCAGCACAATCTTTTAAACTTCTGTTTTACAACTGCACATGTTAATAATTTATAAATGTCTTACAATTGTGTGCCTGTCTTAGATCAAATTTCTGTAATCATTAACCATTGTCATAAATTATTGTCCGGCTAATAAAAACGGTGCGCATTATTTCACAACGGTTTATTATTTACTTGTATAGCAACCCCTTCTCCGTAGATAAGTGTTTTCTGTGGTCAAAACCTACCCTCGTGCCCCCCCCCCCCCCCCCCCGCCAGGAAAGCCCTAAATCTAGTACTAGAACCGGCCCGGGAATCACAGTTTCATAAAAATGCGCGGGATTCAATAATTCAAACATCAATTATTTGTTGTTATTCATCAAGCATAGCGCTTGTACAAGTTGCAAAATTACCTATCAACAAAATCCAAAAGAGCCAAAATAAAATGCATCCATCTATCCATTCTTCAAATATGAAATAATATCACCGAACAAGTAACTGGACATCAACGGCGGTGTTCCTAACAATGATACCTGGGCCGGATTCATACCGTTTCATTCACGACCATGTTGACGAAGCTTTTTGGTGCAAACGAACGGCTGGTCGTACAATACTCCGGGTGGTCTCAAAAATGCTTTAGTCCAAGATCAATTTAAAAACGTAAAAAATCAAAAAAATCCATACCCTTCTATTGTACTCGTAAGTTTCCGAGCTACGGCGTTCGGGAAATTTCAACCCTTATTTTTTACCCCTTAGAGATGACTGACAGTAACGCCGAGCTTTGCGGACCAACTAGACCTCAAGAAGGACCTAGAAACCAAATTTCATTAATTTTGGTTCCTGGTACGTAACTAAGCAAAATGCGAAGTACGGCGAACGGACAGAAATGTTTTCATTCCATTTTCGGATTCTACATACCTTGAAACGTAAACCATCGAATTTTGAGGGGGTTAAATTTTTTAAATTTATTAAAAATTTTAAATTTTAATAAACCAACAATTTACCTACCCTCCAGGTAGAAAAGGTCATGGAATACGGTAGTTGGTATTAAAGAATTGTAGTAGCAGTACCTACCTACATATTATATAATCTCAGAACCTACAGTTTCCCCGTACGTAGCTAAATAAATTAATAGTGAAGGGTAGGAAGGTACGTAAAATTTCCTTAGGTAGGTATTAATCAGCTCTACGCTCAAACCCAATAAACGAAGATTTTCTTAAGGGTTGGTATAGAATTATTTTATGAATGTGAGTAACCAAACAATTGCGGGTTCTATGAAGGAAGGTAGGTAGGTAGGTAATTCTTCCACCAGCAATAACATCCCTCCTCTGACTTTTGAGTTAGTCAAGATAACTGTTTCAAGACAATACCTTCCGTATGCTCCCAACCCCCGCCCCACCAACCATCCACCCACGGATCTATTCCTTTCATACCTACTGCTGATCTTAGGTTCGTTCGCGGTGGCCATCTGACTGTCTTCAAACCGTCAGATCCATCATTTGGCGTTCGCGGTGGTCTTGCGGACTCGTCTCGGACAGTATAGCATCCATAGGATGCTGTTCGCGGTGTTGTACTGGCGGTTCGAAGACAGTTCCAAGACCGTCAGATCAGTCCGCGGATTTTCCGATGTACTCCTTTCTGACTGCTCGCCCCCCACTACCGCTCGCCCGTTTAAGCCAATCAAATCATTTCTCATCGCACCGTCGTTCGTCGTCGTTATTCGTTCTGTGTGTTCATTCTAATAACCCTACCTACCCACTTCTCAGCATTCTACGAAGTATAGTAGTTTTCTGTGCACTTCTCTCACTTGCGTTTTGGTACTTCTCGCGATGAGTTCATCCAGTGATGAGGGGTCCATCACTCCTATCGAGGTGTCATCGGAAGATGATTTGGACTTACTCCATCCAGTGAAAAAAAAAATGAAAACTATCTGGAAGAAGTTTTTCCTGTATTCGACGAGGAAACTTTTTTGTTCATTCTCATCCAGAAGACGTCACTGGCCGTTCTGTTAGGGACAGATTGGCATCTCTACTAGCGTCTTGAATTCATTTATTATAGTATTGTTTACATAACTACCCAAGCTTTTGTATTTCAATCACCATATCCTTCAACGACTGATCTTATAGTGAGCACTTGTAGGTAAGTATGTCCCTGAATCAAGTTTCCTACCATAACGATAAACGCCGCAAATTCTACTGGCACAAATAACTAGAGGGGTTAACAAAAAAATTGTAATGGACATACAAAATTGCTGCCTATAGATTTATTTCGTGCGTCGGTGGTCATCCCAATTGAAAAACTTAGTGCCACTTACCTACCTAATTTTACGATTACGGTGGGTGTTCCAAGAACTGGCCTAGCAATTTATTGTTGGTTTTTGCCAATTTTGGCCCACTCGAAGACTCCTAATTTTGAAAAATTATCTTCGATTGTTGAAATTGTATTTTTCTGGCTGAATTCACAGTTTATGCTACCTTTTTTTTGTAGACGTTTCCGGTGATTTCAGCCGTTTTATCAGATTATTGACCCTTGAGGAAAACGAATGCATAGCTATATTAACAAAAAATGAGCACATGAAGAATGTGTAGTCAGTTATCAGCAAAATTAGTTAGGTACCTACCTAACAACGAACTTCAAACTTTCGATTAGGTATTTCTTCAGTCACCAATTATTCCACAGAAGTACACTGGTATCACCGAATTTGATAAACATCCCATTAGGTCATTAGTTAGGAAGAAAACTACAGAGATTTCGATTTATTTTTATTAAAAGTACTTCGACTAAGTACAAGTTGAGATAAAGGAATGCATAACATTGGTAAGAGATGAATACTCGAAGCAAAACATGGAACTATATTACAACTAGGAACATTATATAGAAGATAGTCTACCCATTCATCAGAAGCATAGGAATAATCGTAATATAAGACTTGAGTAAGTAGAAGAATGAAAAAAGTAATAAATTAGCCGAAATCAACGATGACCTATAGGACGAACGTTAGTATTATTGTTATAAAAAGTAGAAATAAATTAGCAGAGATCAATGATAACATTATGAACTTCTCACACATGCACGAGTCACAGCCTTTCAATAAACCTAAATAGGTATGATTTGTATAACAAATTAACAAACGTCAGAAAGGAGAAAAAAATCAAGATCGACGACGACACCACACAATCAGGAAGGTTAGACATTTGCAGGTTGAGGTTGCACAGCGGTTGCAGTCAGATTTCCTTCCCAAGCGTTCGCGGTGTACCCGGTCCATTGTGAGTTTGAAAGTTGGTATTGGTGGCGCATGCGTGTTGGCACGATCAGAAAAGTGGCTTCAGACGGTTCCCTGACCGTCAGAAAAACACACCGCGAACGAAGCTCTTGTGGAGACAGTGGCGTTACTAAGTGAAGCTCTCCCCAATTTCATATTATAGTAATTTACTCTAGTAAATCGTTTTGCGAAACAAGTATTTCTTATCATACTTTGTTTGGCTCTTTGTGTTCTGTTCAGATTTTAGCGAATTTTCGAAGAAAAGGAAGCTATTGTTCTCGGTCCAAAATTTTTAAAACTCGAATTTCCGAAAGATTTTTATACCAAAATCCGTTTGAGACCATCCTGAATTCACTGCCTAAAGACACAAAAATTTATATATATATATATATATATATATATATATATATATATATATATATATATATATATATATATACGTATGTATGTGTCATTCCAGACGATAACTCTCGAAAGAATTGAGATAAAAAGTTTAAATTTGCACGAAAAATCTGTCTTGGCAATCGACAGGCTAAGTTCGTAGATGGGCAGAATCGGGTCACTCTAAGGGGGAGTTTTGGGGAGTTCTAGGGGGGGAAAATTACCCATAAATTCCAAAATGGAGCACTTTGAAGATGAAGGAACGTGGTTATTTCTTCGAAAATTCGCTCTTATAGCCATGCTGCATGACTGGTTTTTACCTTCATCTCCCTTCCGAGTTCTCTTCTCCTTTACTGAACCCGTTTTATCCCAGTTACCGTTTCAGGTGAGTTTCTATTTACATATAAATGAGTATTTTATTTTAATTATGTAATTAGCGCCAATGAGTACTGTATTTGTGATATTGATCAATAATCTGTTATGGAAATTGGAATGTAATAGTTTTCCTTGGGTTATGGTTGCATTGGAATGTCCGGATTGGGGGTTGGCACCACTGGACAGAGAGGAACTGAGTAGTAGCCCGATTACCCCCCCCCCCCCCCCGCGGGGACCAAGTGGTTATGGTGTGGGGCCAAAGTGGCTAACTAGGGGGTGAGTCTAGGGGACGAGGCTAGGATGCTCGGCGGGGGGGGGGGGGGGGGGAGGTCCTAGGGGCGAGGGGAAGCTCATTTCATTCATTCATTTCTTGTTTTGTTATCACTCATCATTCCTCAGGACGCCGCGCAGTGTCACTTACAGAACCAGAGTCAGCGCCTTAGAAGCAAAGGGGGGCGGTTGCACCCCAACGGTCCCTCACAGCCCATGTTAGCCTGAAGTTTCATTCTTCTCCCTCACCCCAACTCGAATTCTTTCAATGTTGTGCGGGGGAGAATCATTGCATTTTCCCGCCCCAATGCTGCGCTCCGTGCGCTGGTGTTTAACATGCAAGAAATAATAATTACTTTGGCATGGGGGTCTTTAAACTTCAACCATTAGATGAAAAGATGGTTGAACCCGTAAAACACGAACCAATTGTAATGATAATTATTGTTGGCGGGAACCCCTACCACTGATTTCAACACCCAGATTGACACGATTTGGGTGAAAAACGTAGAGTATTTTGATTCTGGTACTTACGAATCAGTATTTTCTGATCACAAACCTATTTTCATAGGGCTTTCTGGTGATCAAGAAATGCTCCCAATTCCCTCAGCTCACCTCAAAATATCGGTCTCAACGACGCTAATCCCTAAAACTGAGGAAGTTGTTTCTAGCACAAAGGTGGACCACTCAGTCCTCTCTAGCTCTCCACCTATAAATGAATCCGTTCTCCCAATTAACGACCCCCAAATCATTCGTGAACCAGAGTTTGTTTGGCGTCGTGGCATTGAGGTGACTGATTTGATTGAAAACGAAATTCTTTCGGGTCAAATGCTTACCGATGAGACGATCAACTGTTTGTTGGGGGTAATCAGGTACAACACTAATTTTCAACCCCAAGATACAATTTATTATCAAGCGCCTCACCGTTATAACCTCGTCCCTCCAAATAATGATGACATCCAAATTCTTTTCCAGGGGTCTCTTGAATATGGGCATTGGATAACCACTATCCACTATGATTCGTTTTCCAGAACCGTCAGGGTTTATGATAGTTTAAATGGAAAGCATCTCACCCCAACTCAGAATGTCATTATCAAAAATTTATACCCTTTTATCAATCCCACAACTGACATCAAGTTTGTGAAAGTAGCCCAACCGCAAAGAGATGCCATTCAATGCGGTGTGTTTGCAAGTGCCTATGCGGTCACTTTGGCGCTTCACAGTGATCCTCAAAACATAATGTTGACTTACGATGACGAATCTGCCTTCCAAACTAGACTTCATTTACTCCAAATTCTCCTGACTAATTCATTGTCCCACTTCCCGGCCGAAACGGACCAGCCACCCGGGTAATTCAGCATGTATAATGTACGAAACCGCGATTCATGTATAATGTCTGTGCGTGCTTTCGTTTTCTCCAAGAGGCTCTTTTCCTATACTTGTAGATACTTTTTCCGTTTGTTATATAAGGTAGTTGATATATATTTGTTGCTGTTGCTTGAACTAGCATTTTGATACTTACGTACTCCTGGTCATCTCGTATTAAATTCAGTTATAAGTAGAGTCAATATAGGGATCCTGGGTACACTCCTGTTTGAACATGCACGTCAGTCTAACCAGCTGCTGGGGGCCTTAGCGGGTGGCGCCACCCCCTCACCCGCCCCTAACCAACCCCCTCACACACCCCTTAACCCCTCCCCCTCCCCTTCGCCATCACCCACCACCACACTTCCTCCCTCGACAACCCCCCCCCCCCCCCCCCTTATCGACCCCTCACCATCTTACCCCCTCCCCCCACCCTTACCCTCACAACCCCTTATCACCCTCACCCCCCTTATCACCCCCTCACCATCACATCACCCTTATCGCCACCGTCACACCCCTCCACCCCTCTCACACTCGCACCCTCATCACCCACTACCCCCCTACCCCCTCGCCCTTACCCTCATCCGCCCCCTTACCCACCCCCCCCACCCCATGGACGTCGCCCTATCACCCCCTGCCCCCTGCCGCCTCCAGACCTCCACCCACCCCCGCCTCGCGACCTCCCCCATCCCCTGCCGCCTCCAGACCTCCACCCACCCATCACCACCTCCTACCCCTCCGCCCACTAACACCCCTCCCCCACCAACCAACTCCCCTCAGCACCCCCCCCCCCCCCCCCCCACAATTCCGTCCCATGCAATCCTCTCGGAATAAGGGAGCGTATTCCATGGAATACGCCGCCCTATTCTATGGTAGCCTAGAGCTGCCCCCTCGCTTTATTCGCTTCCTCCAGAGAACACACGAAGGGCCCCTGTGTATTCTTTGGCTCCTAGCCTCCAGCCACGGAGCCAAAAGAGCCGCGACCCCCCCCCCCCCCCTCCACCGCTGGCGATGGGGTGGCAGATATTTTACCCCATAGTTATTATGCGTGTGCATTTTTACGGGGCTTAGACGCTTAGGTACCAGCTATTACGACGAACGGTTTTCAGGTCTCTTCCTGATTGTTTATTCACTCAATTAATCTTCATCATTCTTCACTCTATCAACCTGAACAATAATCTGATATACCAATTAGTTAGGGATAGAGGATTTTCCACGCCACCTTATGGAATAGACAAGAAATATGTATATATCTGTATCTTCTTCAAATGGAGGATGGAGTTTTGTGAAACAGAATTGCCATTTCATTGTCTAAACCATGGAGGTACCCTCTAGGTCTCGTTACCTCACCACCGGAGGTTCACCGCCTTTTTACGCTGAGATTATCATATCACCCAGGTTTTTCTACCATCATCTGTACGGTGTCGTATCCCTACCTGATATGTGCCGTTTGGATGGAACTTTAATGCAATTGGTCACAATAATGTCACTGAAATATCTGTTTAACTCCTTCGTAGAAAATAAATAACCTATTTAAATCTAGACTGAATATAATAGAGTAAAATGTAGTCAACAAATTTTATTAGGTAGGTATCTGCCATGCAGAAAGGAAAACATGTTTTAATGCAAATACGCGAATGTATAGGAATGTAAACGGATTAGTTAGTATAATAATAGACGTGGTTACATGGCAGGTAGGTACGTAGGCTGGATATCTGTAATGAAATGAGGTCGAGGGTAGCAATGGTGGATAGTTTTGGAATATGGGATATTGGGTGGAAGGTGTAGATTAACTACTGTTGTTAGTAACAAATGAAATGAGATGATGATGAAGGTGAGGAAAATCATGCGAGGTGATAGGATCAGGAAAGCGAATAAGGAAGTCCTATTCGGTTTACATCGCCTTAATACCTATACCAAATCAATATAATACTTAACTAACCCAGAAACGAGAAATATGAATAAGAAACAAATAATAAAATACGGTAGGTAAGCAGTAGGTATATCAGCAACTCAAAACAACAGCAACATAGATGTAGATAATCCAATTCGTAAATAATAAATACACTGCCAAGGTGATGGCACAGGAGCTTCCTCGTCACAATCAGAGTGACCCATTATATACATAACATTACGTCCATAATACGTAACGTGAAAAATACATATTACATAACATTACATAACATAACATTACATTCCATAACATTACATTACATTACATAACATTACATAACGTGAAATATACATATTACATAACATTGCATTACATAACATTACATGAAATATACATATTACATAACATTACGTCCATAATACATTGCGTCCATTATACATAATTGCGACAGTTATGCGTGTTTGAAGAATTTCACGTTAGCGCATGCGGAGGGCGAACCGCTGGCTCTATCATGTTGAAATTTATATGGGACCTCAATGGGCCCTACCCGCTTAATCCCTGAGAATTACATTGAAATTGGGTGAAATCTTTGGTTACTACGGCTGTAACAAGGACATTGAATCTATTTCACGCCAGCGCATGCGCAGAGCGCACCGAGGGTCCGATCATGCTGAAATTCATACTGGAACTCACTAGGCCTTGTCCAAACAACCCTTTAAAATTTGAGCGAAATCGAATCAAAATTGTGAAAGTTATGCGTGTTTGTTGAATTTAACGTTAGCGCATGCGCAGGGCGTACCGCTGGATCAATCATGTTGAACTTTGTATGGGACCTTAAAGGGCCTTATCCGCACCATCCCTCAAAATTTGAGCTGAATCTATTCAAAATCGTGGAAGTTATGGCTGTAACAAGGAAATGCGGACAGACAGACTCACAGACCGACAGACACGGAACCAAATTTGTTCAGTAGGCTTTAAAACGCAAAATGCAAGTGGAAATTTTGATTTCTGAAGACAAAAATTATTTGGCTCACGAAAGTGAACACAAGGCTTCCGCTGCTTCGCAGACTCGGAAGCAATATAATAGTAGATCAGAAAATTCTAGAAATATAACAGTAGAGTCAATATGGGGATCCTGGGTACACTCCTGTTTGAACATGCACCTCAGTCTAACCAGCTGCTGGGGGCCTTAGCGGGTGGCGCCACCCCCTCACCCGCCCCATACCAACCCCTCACCCGCCCCTTACCAACCCCCTCTCCCACCCCTTAACCACACACCCTCCCCATCCCCCCTCACCCACCACCACACTTCCTCCCTCGCCAACCCCCCCCCCCCCCCCCTTATCGACCCCTCACCATCACACCCCCTCCCCCCACCATTACCATCACACCCCCTTATCACCCTCACCCCCCTTATCAACCCCTCACCATCACAAACCCCTTATCACCACCCTCACACCCCTCCACCCCTCTCACACTCACACCCTCACCTACCACTACCCCCGTACGCCCCTCGCCCTTACCCTCATCCGACCCCTTAACCCCCCCCCCCCCCCCCATGGACGTCGCCCTATCACCCCCTGCCGCCTACAACCGCCCCCAGCCGCCTCCAGACCTCCCCCGCCCCCTGCCGTCTCCAGACCTCCACCCACCCCCGCCTCCAGACTTCCCCCGCCCCCTGCCGCCTCCAGACCTCCACCCACCCCTCACCACCTCCTACCCCTCCGCCCACTAACACCCCCTCCCCCACCAACCAACTCCCCTCAGCACCCATCAACCTCTTACAGCCCTCACCACCTCTCACCTCCGACGCCACCTCACCCCCTCGGCACCGTACCCCCCTCGTTATCCCACCCCCTCGTCATCTCATCATCGCACCCGCCCCCCTCACCCATCACCTCTACCTTTATTATGAATACCTACCAACTTAATTGTACTACCTATCAAATAATCATAACGACGTCACCCCACCACACCCCACCCTACCACCATCTTGGAATTTCTGGAATACCGTTTTGACTATGAATACCTGTCTAATTAATTGTATCAAGTAATCATAATGACGTCACCCACCCCCTCCCACCATCTTGGAATTTGTGGAATTCCGTTTTAACTATGAATACCTACCTACTTAATTCCATCAGATAACCATAATGAAGACCCCCTTCCACCATCTTGAAATTCCTGGAATTCCGTTTTGATTATGAATACCTACCTACTTAATTCTATCAGGTAAGCATAATAAAGTCCCTCGAAATTTCTGAAAATCCTGTTTGACCATGAATACCTACTTACCTAATTGACACTCAAAACAGTGGACTTATTATGATACCCACCTACTTATGTAAATAATATTAAGGTGAATGTTCGAAATGTTGATTCTCACCCAAACATAATGGGGAGATATTAATCTACCTATGAAAATATTTCATTATGATTGTAATTAAAATGATCATCTCCAACCAGACAGGAGCCAGCGTGTCTCGTTATTATATTTGTCTTGAGCTAAACAATTTTTTGAGGCCACCCGGAGCATTGTACGTCCAGCCGTTCGTGTGCACCAAAAAGCTTCGTCAACACGATCGTGAATCAAACGGTATAACTCCGGCCCGGATATCATAACTACGGAGCATCTGATTATAATCAAGGATAGCTGTATGAAGTCGAGTTATTTGTTCTGCGATATTATTTCATTTGACAAGTGATGGACTATTGGATTTTGTTGGTAGGTACTTCTGAAACTTGAACAAACGTTGAAGTATTACTGATGGGTAAATTATTACACAACGGCAAATTATTACACAATTGTAAATTATTACATAACGGTAAATTATTACACAACGGCAAATTATTACACAACGGTAAATTATTACACAACGGTTCATCTACCAAGAAGGGTCTGGATTTTGTTGATCGGTACTTTTGCAACTTGAACAACCGTTGAAGTATTATTGATGGGCAAGTTATTACACAACGGTTCATTACAGGTATTGACCACAGAAAACAGTGATCAACGCAGAAGGGGCATCTATTTCACTCCACATAAACAATTTTCCTTTAGAACTCCATTATTTGCGTTTCTTTTTGCCGTTTTAGTTTCTGTTTGTCATCGGCTGTATTATTTTAGCAACATTTGACTCGTGATTCAGGTAGGTACCTAGTAACGAGTACGGGGTTAGGTACTAACCTACGGAGGGTCTGCGATTCACATAGTATATTATATAGACGGGTTATATATACAGAGAGCTGTGATCTGTAACAGAAGGGGTATTCTGTACAAAATAATAAACCGTTGTGCAGGGATTTGCAGCGTTTACTTTTTCATTTTATTCAAACCAAAATACTTCAAACATACATAAAATCAACATGTTTGACCGCCGTACAAAAGGATACCGTCAAATGCGGCCATGATTCGGTCATGAACCATGCCCAGTAGCTCTTAATCTTGAGATTATTCTTTTAGGATCATTATTCAATCGAGCGGGACATTGTTCTAGGATCATCGAGCTGATTGGGTGTGCAATTTGAACTGATCTTAAGAGTCCCCACGGCTGAGTGACTATCCAGCGTGTGAGGTTAAGCTCAACTGCGGTCATTCGCCTAACATGTAGTTTTTAATCAGTAGTCAGGTTGTCATTGGACGTCATAATGAGCCCAAGATCTTTGAAAATTATCCTCGACGTGGCCATTTTAGCTCTGCTGAACACGGATCAGAAGAGGATCTACAAGGCCTTACAAACCTGGAGCCTTCAGGTGGGCCCAGCTCTAACTGCAGATCAATGGCCCTCTAAAACAGAGGATCTAGTACAGCAGTTTGTAGTTCAGGGTCGATCTCTTACAAACGATGTGGCTCAGGCGGGTTTTGAGGATGCCATGGAGGAGATCCTCATTGTTAAGGTAAGCAAACTGATTGAACGCTTGACTTGGGTCCCAAAACTCGTTCCGTCCGATTTCCCTTTGGAACCTAAGGGCAGCTCTCGGTCCGCTTTTGAAGCAGTCATGTGCATAAATTTGCTGTTGCCCACCGTCCCCATCTACGACAGAGATACTACCAAGTTCTCATTGTTCAAAAGGATATCCAACTGCGCAGTGCATGATTTGCCACATCTGCCTGACGAAATAAAGTACCAAGCACTTCTCAATCAACTTAGCCCTGAAGTGCAATCATCATTCCGTCGATCTGGTTCGAAATATCCCGAACTGTGCAAAGCACTGTGCGCTGAAAATTCGGGCAAGTATAGATTAGCGCACCAACCGTAGACTCATCCCTAGGTTGCAGCAGCTGGACGCCATACAGATTGACGGATTTCTCTCATCTGCCTGGAGCTGGGTGAGTTCAATGGAGGGACTTCCACCAATGAACTGGCATCCTTCCTTCTGTTCGAAGATCTTCTCAGTAAGTGGATCCGGCTATTCAACCAGGGGGGAGATGGAAGACGAGATCTTCTCATATAAGCAGCTCCTCGAATTTTTGGAAAGAGCTCAAATTTGCCCAGATTATTCCCCAGGGGTCACGACCTAGATCAAGTTCTGAGGAAAGGGGTTCCAGTAAGCAGTGAAAACCCAGGCCCCCTCCCACTCCTCGCACAACAGGACCTCACTTCCCTATACCACTGCAAAGAGTTCCGGTAGTTCAGCGTCGAGAGTTCATCAGATCAACTGGACTCCGCATTCATTGCTTTTTGTGGAAGCAAAACTCCGCTCAGAACTGTAATTCACTCCAACAGTGCCATTGCGGAGGATCACACCACATCCTACTCCATGTCAACGAGGAATCCGGACGATCTGCCATCGCCATCAAAACAGCTAAGGGTATACGGGGAAACCAAAGCCTTAGGCTCCCAGGCCCCGGCCCCCAAGTTTCCAGTTCAGGGGTACCCACTGTGCTAGTAGTCCTCCGCGACCGTCTTGATGTCCGGTCAACTTTCATTCTTGTTCAGATTGCTCTCATCATGCATTAGAGTACGACACAACCCCCCCCCCCCCCCACCCTCTCCACTACTCACCAAACAGGCGAGGGCTTCTGTTTGTCTAGTTAGGACCTTGCTGGCAGTCGTTGTGGATGCCCATCATCTGAAATTCCTGCCAGAGCCAGTACTCGCAAAGTAAAGCTCAATGGTTCAGGTTCTAACTCAATGTTCAAGCTCAGCTTTGGCAGGGAGTGAAAAGTGGCGGGGTAGTATCTAAGGCTCCTGTTAGTTCTAATTTGTGCTTCCCTTTCAGCTCTCATAACGTTACCAATCCTGTAAGTGAGAACCAACATCAGGGCTGACCGTAGCTTCCGGTAGAGCGGTAGGGGGCCTCTGCACCAGGAGATGACAGGGCGTAAGAACTAGCAGATCATTGGGCGAATTAGACTGAAACACCAAAGGCCTACTGTTTGGAACTGCCTCAGGTGTTGAAGGACCCTTCTCTGCTGAAACCTAATGGTGCCATACACAGGAGAAGTGGGATTCATTGCATTACTCTTTTGGTTAGTAATAGAGTAGATCTTAATAAACCTATTGGACCCGTTGTGCCACCAACCGCCCTAGGTCATAGGCCTGGCCCACGTTATCTGCGAAGTCTAGCGAGCCCCACCGATCGATCATAGCGAGTAAATCGGTTCTCATACGTCCACTAGTAGGAATGTTTATGGGGATCATTCTAAGTCTAGCTC